>ML422767.1:166717-187135 GCA_005239525.1 Nicotiana knightiana | reverse complement strand
TGCGCATAAAATGTAAGGTATATCACATGTTAAACTATGCAATTTAGTCTCGCATCAACTACTCAGCTCATAGGCACGCCACCACTGATATGCCGCTCCCCTCATCTAGAATGCGATGAAAGAAATCCCACTAGTCTCCACAATGCCCGTAGTGCGGAGAATACGATGGAACTCCTCAAGAAAACCCTGAGCATCCTCTGAATCTAGTCCGCTAAAAGTAGGTGGGTGGTACTTATTGTACCTCTCAAGTATGAGTTGCTCTGCCTCAGAAGCAGCCACCCTGGTCTCATGCTGTACCGGAGCCACTGGGGGCAGAGGAATATACTCCGGGGCCTGATCAACCTGGCCCCTCTACTCAGGAGTGCGGGCTGCGGGAGTCTGTTCCCCTCCCCCGGCCTGAGATGTAGCGGGAGCTATCGGAAGTTGTCTAGCCTAAGATAGAGTGTTGAACATGCTCATCAACTGAGCTAAAGTCTCCTGTAAGGCTGGAGCAGCAATAGGAATCTCTGGTGCCGGCCCTCCAGCTAGAGCTGCTGGGGGCTGCACTGCCGCAGCTCTCGCAGGTGCTAGGGCTACACAGCGTGGGCGTCCTCTGCCCCGACCCCGGCCTTTGGTGGCTCTAGCAGGGGGCTCGGATGCCTGATCGTCGGTCCTCCCAGTACGGGTCCTCACCATCTGTGGGAAGGAATAGAATAAAATTTTAGAATCTTGATGTCAATAACTTGCACGACAAGGAAATCAAAGAAATATGATTGTTCTTAACAGTTACATAGCCTCCCGAAGATAAATACGAACGTCTTCGTACCAATCCGCGAGACCCTAATGAACCGTCTTGTGACTTGTGACTCCTATGAACCTAGACGCTCTGATACCAACTTGTCAGCGACCCGATTTACCCTCCGAAGGCATCGTGAAGGCACCTAGTCTCTATGACTAGGTAAGCCTACTATAAAGAGAAAAAAATTGAAATAAAACACAAGAAATAAAGGGGGATAAGGGCAATGATATAATTAACATATTGGCCGCTCGGCTAATACAAAATATAACTCCTCAAGACCCGGAATAGTCACAGGCAGTCACAAGCTGCTAGCACTACTGTAGCTCTAACAAAAATTGGAAAGTACATAAGCAAAAGTATCTACAAGATAGAATGGAAGGGGACTCGGAGGATACTGCGTCGCGGCATAAATACCTTGCAGTCTCCTAGAATCAGCAGCAACGACTAACCACGAGGATGATAGCTCGTACTTGGATATGCACACGAAAACATGTGCAGGAAAGGGCATGAGTACACCACATTTGGTACCCAGTAATTGCCAAGCCTAACCCCGATCAAGTAGTGACGAGGTCAGGTTAAGGCTCTACCGGATTTCTAAATAAGTCAATTAAAACAGCACAAAAGAAAGGTAATGTCTACAGTAAGCAGTTTAAGAAAATAGTATAAAGCTTTACAGTAAAGAGAGTCCTCGGCTCAACACAATATATATCACAAAAAGGAATCTCCCGGGATACCATCCCGTAGTTCCAAATGATTATACAGTACATGGGGATCTCCCGAAATACGTCCGTAGTCCAAAAATAAATATGCAAGTACAGGGGGATCTCCTGGAATACGTCCGTAGTCCCAAAATAAATATGCAGTACAGGGAGATCTCCCGGAATACGTCTGTAGTCCCAATTTAATATGCTATGCAGGATGAATGAAAAGCATAACATCGAATTTACACAGTTTATACTAATCACAGATAAGGAGAATAAAGGCTTAACTAAGCATGGCGCACACAAGATCAAGTAGGCATTTAAACATGTAAGCATGCTTTCCTAATCTAAGCTAAACAATATATCATATTTGAGCAAGTTCATAGAAGAGAAAAAAAATTATGTTTTAGGAAGGGAAAATGAGATTTTTGCAATAACGGCATGTGTACGTACCCGTCACCTCACATACACGGCCCCCCACAACAGTTAGTATCAAATATCCTAAGGGGGAAGTCCATAACACAAGGTTAGGCAAGTCACTTACCTCGACTGCTCAAATCAACTCGAAATCATGCTCTTGCCACGAGTACCAAACTCCGAATGGCCCGAATCTATTCAAATAAGTTACATAATGTAAATATCACTACAAGCAACTAGTTTATTAAATAAATTCGAAGCTAAAGCGCGAAATTAAGGAAATTGCCCAAAAAGTCTCCCGGGCCCACGACTCGGAATCGGGTGAAAGTCACAAATTCTGAACACACATTCTCTCACGAGTACACTCAACCAAAAATCACCAAAATCCGACGTCAAAATCTCACTCAAAACTCGGATTCTCAATTGGGGGACTTTTCTCTCATTTTCAAACATTTTTCCACAATTTTCCTTAATTAGATTGAAGAACTCACTATAAATTGATGAAATACAAGCAAAATAGGATTAGGAATCGTTACCTATTTATCTCCTCTTCGAAATCCTCACAGAATCGCTAATTCCCGAGCTCCAAATTGATTTTTGAAGTTATGAACTCAAACCCTCGATTTCTCCTATTTCTAACCAGAGTTTTCCGCTTCTACGAGGGAACCACCGCACCTGCGGTCCCGCTTCTGCGGCTGGGCATCCGCACCTGAGGATTTTCATTAACTCACCAAGGCCCGCACCTGCGCTTCTTTCTCCGCAGATGCGGTTCCGCTTCTGTGGTTCTCCAGTCGCATCTGCGAACACTGGCCCTCACGCCCCAGACCGCACCTGCGACCTCTTCTTCGCTTCTGCGGGATTGCACCTGCGGTCCAACATCCGCAGGTGCGAAAACACCAGAACAGCCCACATCATATTTTTGCCTAAGTCTCATTTCTTCGTGTTGAGCATCTGAAACACCCGAGCCCCTAGGACCTCGACCAAAACTACCAATCAGCCCTATAACCTCATTCGAACTTAGTCGAGCCTTCAAACCACATCACATAACACCAGAAACAAGAATTAAACATAAATTCAAGCCTTAGAACTTAGCAAATTTTCGAAATCCACAAATGATGCTGAAACACGTCAAAACTAGTCTGAATGACCTCAAATTTGACACACATGTTACAAATGATACCACGGACCTACATCCAATCCCGGAATTCCATTTCGAATCCGATATCAAAATTTCACTTATTGGCCGAAATCGCCGAAAATCTAACTTTCGCCAATTCAAGTCTAAATCTACTACAGACCTCGAAAACATATTTCGGACGCACTCCTAACCCCAAAATCACTCAACGGAGCTAACGGAGTCAATGGAATTCCATTCCGGACCCGTCTTCACACAACTCCAACTACAGTCCGATTTCTAAGGCTTAAACTCATAATTAGGGACTAAGTGTCCCAAAGCTCTTCGAATTTCATAGCTAATCACTCCGGCAAGTCCCAATAGCAGAATCAAACGTGGGGAAAGCAGTTATTAGGGAATCGGGACTCTAAATCTCAAAACGATCGGCGGGATCGTTACAAAAAAGAATGCCTGAGAAAGTTGTAGATGCATGGTTACAAGTCTAAGTGGGAGATTATTGGGGAATATACTATTAACCATGTGTTTAGATATAGTATATTCTAATAATTGTCATGGTTAAAAGTTTAAATGGGAGATTATTGAGATATATACTATTAACCATGAGTTTGGTTTGGATATAGTATTTATTATGAATAATTATTTATTCAATTTCAATAAAGTTTTAAATAGATCATATATTAGTTTGTGTCCTTTGCTTATATAGTAGATGATTTAGTGTTTAGAGTTTAGCTTATACACGAAAGATTAGATCATCGGTTCTTATAAGTATAAAGTTTGAGTTCACAATCTAATGATGGAATTGGACAAATCATCAGGATGATTGTAGCATAAGATTAAATATAATTTATCTTGATTATGAGAATGGTTTAATTCCAACTTCTTGTACTAGTACATTTTGTATGTATTGAACGGACCAAGTAGAGATAAGTATTTTATACTAACTTAGTAAAATAAACTCTCTAGCCATTAAATGTACTTATACTCTTAATCTTGATATAATTATTATTAGTTGTGTATATTATTATTATTTTAATTTATTAAAAGGCGAGATTCTTTCGTTGGTCAATATGCCTGGTAAATTGAATAATAATAATGTACATTGGCGAAGTAATAGTTAGTTGATGGAATCCATGTCTCAATTTAGAGATTGATAATACACCGTTATGAAAGCATATAACTTTTCATGTGTAAACTCGGCCGGTGGATTTTGTATCCGACACATGAAATAAGTTAAGCAAAAGTCTAAAGGAAATAATCAATAAATTAAATCGTCAGTAATTTAATTTAATTAATAAGTATCTGAATCTGAACATGGGGAGTTAAATAAGATTTAATGGATGAATTTCAAAATTGAATAAGGAGTGCAATTACAAATTTTTAGTGGATAATTTGTAATTAATTATGGTGGATATTAATTTCGAAAATTATAAATTAATTCCATAATTGGAAGCCTTGTTAATTAAATTTTGTGGTCCCTACTGTGCCTAAATAAAAGGAAATAAAGGAATTTTTTTTCTGATGGAAAAGAAAACCCAACAGGTTTTGAAAAAGGGTTTTAACCCTTAAAACTTGTGCTATAAATACATAAGATTTTCCATCTAGAGGAGGGTGCAGATGGTGGCCGAAAGTTTCAGCCATGGTGGCCGAATTTTTAGCCATATTTTCCTAGAAATTTTGCCCACACAAACATATTTCCGGGTATTATTTGGGTAACACGGTAGAAGACCGTGGAACGTTCGTTGATCATGATCGTGCGGGTGGTGGAGAATTCATTGAGTTGCTGTGGAGTTGAAGGCTCACATGACTAAAGAGCCGTGTTCACGCTTCAAGAGGTAACTCGTGAAATCCCGTTCATATTAGTTATCTAGATTACATGTAATTTTGATATTAGGATTGCTTCCGCTGCGTATAATAATCCAACAGCTACTTGCTCGAATATACGGAACAATCCAGAGAGAAAAACCGGATAAATAAAATGATTTCCGAAGTTATAATTTTATCCTTATTTAGATTATCAACATGGCGAAAATGTCTAGACGAGCTACCATAATATTCTCAACTATGTCAATGCTAGATCAAAGAAAGTTACATACTTAATATTTTATGCGAGTAATTATGACATCATCAGTTCTTTGAAAAAGTAGAGAAAAAGTACTACAATCAGATATTATTATAATTAAATTATTTGAAATATTTAAAAATATTTGATCAAAGAAAAAATTATTTCACTCCCAAATAATAGTGTCAAATAAATGAGAAAAATAAAATTAATAACAAAATAAACATTTAAAGAACAAAAATTTCTAATCATTTTACCTTATATATTTGGCATATATAGTCGACCGTTGGAAAAAGTTAAGTAGATTTTGTAAGTTTCACAATCTTTAATGTTGCCAAAAATTAGTTTTATTTAAGAGCGTCTAATATGTGTGTTATAAGTTCAAAAAAAGTAAATTATGATGTTCGGTAGATATTCATACATGATCAATTATAATTTTAATTAACATCAAATGTGAGGTGTAAACATTACGTATATTGACGATGTATATTTTTAAATGGATGAAAATTATTTACATCACTTAATTGTAATTTAAAAATTAAATTCTTTTTAAAAAAAAATTTGAAAAATGTAAATGATTTAAAATTCACTAGTTTTAGGATACACGTTTTACGCGTGTATATCAATGAGTATATTTCTTTTTTTTAAAATAACATAAATAAATATAATATAATGTGTTTGAGTTATAACAAAAATTATAAAATATAAATATCTTAAAGAAATTATGTCTCACAGAAGTTATGAGATGCCTTGTTAACTTTTATGAGGACTTATATGAGAATGTCTCATGAAATTTTTTTCTTCAATAATCTAATACTAAGAACAAAAAAAAAATTGATTTTATTACGACCCTCAAATAAAATAAGTTGAAAATTGAATCTTTTGCTTTTCTTAACCCTATACATGGCAATGTAAAAATGACTAATTCTCAATAATATACTATACTCAATTTGGCTCTATTTTCTTATTTCTTTTACTGCCAATATTCTTCTTATGAAAATAAATTTATGTAGCTTAAGAGTTTATTAACTTAACAAATAACTAATTTTACTTATATGATGAATTTGAAAAAGAATAAAATTGGTTGTAGTTGCTAATTATTTAATTCAAAGATTCAATTATTTGTTCTATTGAAGAAAATAAATTAGTTTTTGTTAATTCAAATTATTAATATTAGTTTTTATTATTTACCTAATATTTAATTTAAAACCAACTACCGTATGGGTTATTAAGTTATCCTTTATTTAAAATAAATTAAGATTTTATTTTATACGAATTATCTTTTATTTAAGCTATGTGACATAACTATAAGTTACTTTACCTAATAGTATCTACTTATAATTTTAGAAAGTCAAAAAGAAATTAGGCTACCATTTTTTTTCTTTCTTTTTACCCATATGATTTAATTTATCACGTTTAAAAATTATGTACAACAAAGCCTTTGTGGGTATCCGATCTAATAGTGATACACTCTTTTATGTCTGATGAAAGATTCAACATCAAGAAGTCCTATGTCTATTCTATGCCATGTTATCCCAAAGTTTAATGAAAATCATTAGTTATGTTGACGGAAATCCTGCCAAAACACCAGTTCATACTATGGATAGCAATACAATAAAGGCTAACTATTATTGACAGGCTCGCAAAACGGAAAATTTAGGTTCCCCAATCACGTGTGCTATGTGAAAGAGATATTGAAGAAACACATGCTCACTTCTTTTTTAAATGCCAATACTCAAAAAGCTTGTGGAAAGGAATGTTGATATGGCTAAGATACCAAAGAAACATCACAAACTAAAATTCTGAAGTGAATTGGTTATCAACCAATGTCAATAGCAGGAACCCAAGAAGAACAATTTTAAGGATTGTTTTTGCAGCTGTGATATATCATATCTGGATGAAAAGGAATAGCAGAAGATTTCAAAGCCAGAAAATGGAGGCCAAGGACAGAGCTAAAGACATTACAATCCAAATGCATATATCATGTCAACAAAAATTTAAATGTAAACCTATATTGAATACACTAATAGTTATCTAATTTGTAGTTCATAGCAAGTAGGATAGAGAAAGATCCACGTTTTCTCGATTGGGCTTGGGTAGGCAACAATATGATTGTATAGCTTCTTTGTTTTTTGGTTATTCTTAAGACCTGCTACTTGAGTCAAAAAGTGTCGATGATGTATATTGAAAACTGGTTAAAGGAAATTCATTTGTAATCACTCAGTTAAAATCAATGACAACTAGTAGCCACAAAATAGGGTATACAATTCATAGCCCAGAAACAATTATAAGGGCTAGCAAGTGAAACCTAGCCCAACCTCTAGCCTAACACTCTTTTAAATTATTGTTAGTAGTTAAAAAATTTGAAATCTCATTAAATCACCCCCAAAATCCTTCATATCTAGTGAAATCCCCGTAAAAAAACTATCCTTTCAACCCAAAAATTCCATCAAATCCAATTGTTTTCTCCACAACCACCAAACTTCTTGCTATTATGCACAAATTATAATCTCATTTTTAACTTTTACAAAGAATTTTGAATTTTTAGTGATCCAATTTAGAAAAATATAATATTACATAAGTAAAAATACCCATGATATAAGAAAAAGAACAACAACAAGGTGATGTATAGGTTTTACACGTACTATACGCTTTTTATATATCGTTGAACAATATATATTGTTTTTATGCACTTAAATACACAGCTACTCGGAATGCACTAAGAATACATTGTCAAACTCAGGAAATATTGTATATAAGACTTTTATATATTGTTTAACTGTAAATATACATCTTCTATACATATGTAACTCTTTATATACAATTTTTATACAAAAATATAATTGCAGAATATGTATCAATTGTTGTCGATACTGCGTTAAAACAAACTGTTAGAAGAAAAAGAAAATCAGTAGATGATATGAAATATTCCGAGTCCACAATTCCTTGTGCGTCCTTAAGGAATTTTAACCCCCTCACAAGTTGCCAAGGTAATTGATTAAATCCTCCCGGGATGAAACGGAATAAACCTTCCTGCAACAATGGCAATACTAGTTGCAGGATACCAACGAACTTAAAGAACGGAGCAAAATCACACTTACGATTTTGAGAGAGAGAATGCGAATAGAATGCAGTATATTTTCAGAAGGAAATTCTCGATTTTCAGTGAGTGAAAAGGAAGCCATGCTTCGGAATTTATAGGCAGTGTAATGTGAAGAGGTGTCTGTTCAGAAGGGAAAGGCAACGTTTGGATTATACGTTTCAATCAATTCTGTTAATGAACTGACTAGCAATTAATTAATTCTTAACTAATTAATTANCGACGACGGCGCGAGGATACATCCTCTTCAACTCCTTTTAAGAGCTCTAAGAAGTGATCCTATATTTATACACACAAGTGTAGTTGTCTTTCACCAATGTGGTACAAAGTTCATGACAAAAGCTCACTTGATTCAAATTTTCATTTCCCTCCATTTTATTTCCCACCATTTCCCAATTCACACTCCTAGACTTTTAAGCCCAATGCTTAAAGTCTTTAAGCCCAATGCTTAAAGTCCAACAATCCCCCACATGAATGGGAATGGCTGTAACAAGAATGATCATAGATGGACGCTGTGTGATTTGCAAGTAAGGATTAATTGCATCTGGATAAGTAGGTTTCCCTTTGAACTTTCCGTAGTGAACATATGTCGGATATACTCGGTCAATCGGTAGATTTGATATCTTTGAACCGTCGAACTTTAGTGTATACCTAGACAACCATATGTCACACAATCAACCCTTAACCGTCTTTTGGTTCTCATTGTTGTGTTCGTTTCAGCCATGAACACCGCCTGGTATCCTAAGTGCGTAGAGAATTAGCCTTACAACATTCTCATTGAAGCGGTTTCTACTTCACACTTACATAGGTGATTTCTAAACGGGTAATCCTTTAAATTGTCACCACATCAAATTTAGGTAATCATTAAAGAACGTGTAAAGTTCTATCCTTGTTACTGAACATTGTCTTCATCACGAGAAGAGAAAAAAGATTTTACTTTGACAATGTTGAACTGGTCAATCACAACTTTGTTTGAGCTCCTTGAACCTAGCTCTCAGAATATCCAAAATTCTAGGTAGAGTTACCACCATGATGACTTGTCCTCGGCCATAGTCCCATTCCCTTAGATGATTTCTCAATCCCTCTCTAGTTAGGCCTTTTGTAAGCGGATCCGGCCACATTATCCTTTGATCTTACATAATCAATAGTGATAATTCCACTAGAAAGTAGTTGTCTAACGGTGTTATGTCTTCGCCGTATATGACGAGACTTTCCGTTATACATAACGCTCCCTGCCCTTCCTATTGCAGCCTCACTATCGCAATGTATGCATATAGGAGCCAAAGGTTTTGGCCAGAATGGAATGTCTTCTAAGAAATTTCGAAGCCATTCAGCTTCTTCGCCGGCATTATCCAAAGCTTTAAACTCTGACTCCATTGTAGAGCGAGCGATGCACGTCTGCTTGGAAGACTTCCAAGATACTGCTCCACTGCCAACAGTAAAGACATATCCACTTGTGGACTTTGTTTCTGTTGAGCCGGTTATCCAATTTGCATCACTATATCCTTCGATAACCGCAGGATATTTATTGTAGTGCAAAGCGTAATCTTGGGTATATTCCAAATATCCCAGAACTCGTTTCATTGCCACCCAGTGATGTTTGTTGGGATTATTTGTGAATCGACTAAGTTTACTTATTGCACAAGCTATATCAGGACGTGTACAATTCATGATATACATTAAGCTTCCCAGTACACGAGCATAATCCAATTGAGACGTACTTTTACCTTTATTCTTTACAAGATAATGGTTTAAGTCAATTGGAGTTTTTGCACTTCTAAATTCCAAGTATTTGAATTTTTCAAGTACCATTTTCACGTAATGTGATTGGGACAAAGCCAGACCCTGAGGAGTCCTCTGGATTTTAATTCCTAGAATTACATCGGCCACTCCTAAGTCTTTCATATCAAACTTACTAGCAAGCATTTGCTTAGTAGCTTGAATGTCGGCAATGTCTTTGCTCATTATTAGCATATCATCAACATATAAGCAAATAATGACGATATGATTTGGANTTCTTTGACAATGTTGAACCGGTCAATCATAACTTTGTTTGAGCTCCTTGAACCTAGATCTCGGAATATCCAAAATTCTAGGTAGAGTTACCGCCATGATGACTTGTCCTCGGCCATAGTCCCATTCCCTTAGATGATTTCTCAACTCCCTCTCTAGTTATGCCTTTTGTAAGCGGATCCGCCACATTATCCTTTGATCTTACATAATCAATAGTGATAATTCCACTAGAAAGTAGTTGTCTAACGGTGTTATGTCTTCGCCGTATATGACGAGACTTTCCGTTATACATAACGCTCCCTGCCCTTCCTATTGCAGCCTCACTATCGCAATGTATGCATATAGGAGCCAAAGGTTTTGGCCAGAATGGAATGTCTTCTAAGAAGTTTCGAAGCCATTCAGCTTCTTCACCGGCCTTATCCAAAGCTATAAACTCTGATTCCATTGTAGAGCGAGCGATGCACGTCTGCTTGGAAGACTTCCAAGATACTGCTCCACTGCCAACAGTAAAGACATATCCACTTGTGGACTTTGTTTCTGTTGAGCCGGTTATCCAATTTGCATCACTATATCCTTCGATAACCGCAGGATATTTATTGTAGTGCAAAGCGTAATCTTGGGTATATTCCAAATATCCCAGAACTCGTTTCATTGCCACCCAGTGATGTTTGTTGGGATTATTTGTGAATCGACTAAGTTTACTTATTGCACAAGCTATATCAGGACGTGTACAATTCATGATATACATTAAGCTTCCCAGTACACGAGCATAATCCAATTGAGACGTACTTTTACTTTTATTCTTTACAAGATAATGGTTTAAGTCAATTGGAGTTTTTGCACTTCTAAATTCCAAGTATTTGAATTTTTCAAGTACCATTTTCACGTAATGTGATTGGGACAAAGCCAGACCCTGAGGAGTCCTCTGGATTTTAATTCCTAGAATTACATCGGCCACTCCTAAGTCTTTCATATCAAACTTACTAGCAAGCATACGCTTAGTAGCTTGAATGTCGGCAATATCTTTGCTCATTATTAGCATATCATCAATATATAAGAAAACAATGACTATATGATTTGGAATGTTCTTAATGTAAACACATTTATCACATTCATTAATCTTAAAGCCATTTGACAACATTGTTTGGTCAAATTTTGCGTGCCATTGCTTGGGTGCTTGTTTTAGTCCATAAAGGGACTTAACAAGTCGGCACACCTTCTTTTCTTTTCCCGGAACCACAAACCCTTCAGGTTGGTTCATGTAAATTTCTTCTTCCAAATCACCATTTAAGAAGGCTGTTTTTACATCCATTTGATGGATTTGAAGACCATACAAGGCGGCTAACGCTATTAGCATCCGAATGGATGTAATTCTTGTTACAGGCGAGTATGTGTCAAAATAGTCAAGACCTTCTCGATGTCTAAATCCTTTGACAAAAAGTCTTGCCTTGTATTTGTCAATCGTGCCATCGTTTTTTATTTTCTTCTTGAAAATCCATTTAGAACCCAAAGTTTTGTTACCTGGAGGAAGATCAACCAGCTCCCAAGTGTGGTTGCTCAATATGGATTCTATTTCACTATTGACAGCCTCTTTCCAATATTGTGCTTCTGAGGAAGACATTGCTTCCTTGAAGGTTCAAGGCTCATTTTCTAGCAGGAAAGTCAAAAAATCTGGACCGAATGAAGTAGATGTCCTTTGGCGTTTACTTCTTCTCGGATTTTCCTCATTAGGCATACCATCTGTTGTTACCTCCCGAGGTCGTTTTGACTTTTGGTAGGACGATTCACTTTCCTTTTTATACGGATATATAGTTTCAAAGAATTCAGCATTGTCTGATTCTATTATCGTATTAACATGGATCTCAGGATTTTCTGATTTATGAACCAGAAACCGATATGCCTTGCTATTGGTTACATATCCAATAAATACACAATCAACCGTTTTTGAACCTATCTTCACCCTTTTAGGCTTAGGAACTTGTACTTTAGCTAAACACCCCCACACTTTGAAGTATTTCAAGCTGGGTTTCCTTTCTTTCCATTTTTCGTACGGGATGGACTTTGTTTTACTGTGGGGTACACGGTTGATTATTCGATTTGCTGTAAGTATAGCTTCCCCCCACAAGTTCTGTGGTAAACCAGAACTTATTAACAAGGCATTCATCATCTCCTTTAATGTTCGATTCTTTCTTTCCGCAATTCCGTTAGATTGAGGAGAGTACGGGGCAGTTGTTTGGTGAATAATGCCATTTTCCAAACATATTTGTTCAAAAGGAGATTCATATTCTCCACCCCTATCACTTCTTATCATTTTGATCTTTTTGTTAAGTTGTGTTTCAACTTCATTCTTGTATTGCTTGAATGCATCAATTGCTTCATCTTTACTACTAAGTAAGTAAACATAGCAATATCTCGTACTATCGTCAATAAAAGTGATGAAGTACTTTTTCCCATTGCGAGATGGCGTTGATTTCATGTCGCAAATATCTGTGTGAATTAAATCTAAAGGACTTGAATTCCTTTCGACAGACTTATATGGATGCTTAGCATACTTTGATTCCACACAGATTTGACATTTTGAGTTAATGCAATCAAATTTTGGCAATACTTCCAAATTAATCATTTTCCGTAATGTTTTGAAGTTGACGTGGCCTAAGCGTGCATGCCATAAAGTGTTTGACTCAACTAAGTAAGAAGAAGCTTCAACTTTATTGATAGGAATAGCTATTACATTTAGCTTAAAAAGGCCCTCATTCAGGTAACCTTTGCCTACATACATATCATTCTTACTTAAAACAACACTATTGGAAACAAATACACACTTAAATCCATTTTTGACAAGAAGTGCTGTAGATACTAAATTCTTGCGAATTTCTGGAACATGGAGAACTTGATTTAAAGTCACAATTTTTCCGGATGTCATCTTCAATGCAATCTTGCCAATTCCCTCGATTTTGGCCGTAGATGAATTTCCCATGAAAAGAGTTTGTTCGGGTCCTGCAGGAGCATAAGAAGAGAATAAATCCTTGTTTGCACAAATATGGCGGGTGGCACCAGAATCAATCCACCACTCTCTTGGATTTCCTACCAAGTTGCATTCAGACAACATGGCACACAAGTCCTCCACTTCAACCACATTTGCTTGATTCTTCTTCTTTTGTAACTCTTTCTTTGGAGCGCGACAATCTATGGCCTTATGTCCGGGCTTTCCACAGTTGTGACAACTACCTTTGAACTTTTTCTTGTTCGGGTAATTCTTTGGTCCAGATGCCTGCTTTCTCTTCTTTTTATTTCCCGGTGCTTCCTCAACAATATTAGCTCCCATTATTGCCGAGTAGCCACGTGACTTCTTTTCAGCATTTTTGTTGTCTTCTTCTATCCTTAGACGAACAATTAGATCCTCAAGTGCCATCTCTTTGCGCTTGTGCTTCAAGTAGTTCTTAAAGTCCTTCCATAAAGGAGGTAACTTTTCAATGAAGGCAGCAACTTGAAACGCCTCATTTATGACCATACCTTCAGCAACAAATTTATAATTAATAACACTATCAATATTATTAATAAAATTATTGACTCGGGTCATACCTTCAGCAAGGAGGTCATGCACGATGACTTGTAATTCTTGGACTTGAGTGATGACCGACCTGGTGTCAATCATTTTAAACTCCAAAAATTTTGCAGCAACGAACTTCTTAAGTCCAGCATCCTCGGTCTTGTACTTTTTCTCAAGAGCGTTCCATAACTCTTTTGAAGTTTCCATGACACTATAAACATTATACAAGCCATCCTCCAAACTACTTAAGATGTAGTTTCTGCATAGGAAATCAGAGTGTTTCCATGCTTCAATTACCAGAAATCGTTCAGCCTCAGGAGTATCTTCTCCCACAACTGGAACATCTTCCTTGATGAATCGTTGCAGGCTTAGTGTAGCCAGATAGAATAGCATCTTCATCTGCCAACGTTTGAAGTCTGTACCGAAAAATTTCTCGGGTTTTTCTGCCGGTGCCATCGTATGTGCTGGTCTTGACGAAGCAGCAGCACTCGATGAAGCACCCGTTCCAGCAGCATTTTCATTAATTTGGTTTTCATTCGTCATGTTTCTGTAGAGTTGGAAACAAACAGAATTTCGTTAAATCAGTGAAGTTTTGATATCTTCAAACTGAATACCAAACCAAACATACAACACGTAACAATGGTGAAGTTTTTATATACTTCAAACCCGTACGTTTATTATTCCAGTAAAATTTTGATATACTTTAAACCAGACATAATAGTTATTAGAGTAGAAAGCACAAAGGCTTTAGTCTCCAAAGCAGTATACAAAATATAGATAACAATTCAATATAAATTTCAACACAGAAACGTTAAATAAAATTCCTTAAGCTTGTTGTCGATACTGTGTTAAAACAAACTGTTAGAAGCAACAGAAAATCAGTAGATGATATGAAATATTCCGAGTCCACAATTTCCTTGTGCGTCCTTAAGGAATTTTAACCCCCTCACAAGTTACCAAGGTAATGAATTAAATCTTCCAAGGATGAAACGGAATAAACCTTCCTGCAACAGTGGCAATACTAGTTGCAGGATACCAACGAACTCAAAGAACGGAGCAAAATCACACATACGATTTTGAGAGAGAGACTGCGAATAGAATGCAGTATATTTTCAGAAGGAAATTCTCGATTTTCAGTGAGTGAAAAGGAAGCCATGCCTCGAAATTTATAGGCAGTGTAATGTGAAGAGGTGTCTGTTCAGAAGGGAAAGACAGCATTTGAATTATACGTTTCAGTCAATTCCGCTAATAAACTGACTAGCATTTAATTAATTCTTAACTAATTAATTAAATAAATTTTGTCAAAAAATAATCTTATCGATCGATCATTTGACAAATTCAAATCCAACTCCGAAGCTAAAGTCGAGCCGAGCGACGACGACGGCGCAAGGGTTCATTCTCTTCAACTCCTTTTAAGAGTTCTAAGAAGTGATTCTATATTTATACACACAAGTGTAGTTGTCTTTCACCAATGTGGTACAAAGTTCATGACAAAGCTCACTTGAGTCAAATTTTCATTTTCCTCCATTTATTTCCGACCATTTTCCAATTCACACTCCTTGTCTTTAAAGCCCAACGACTTTAAAGTCCAACATCAATCATGTGTAAATTATGTATATAATATATATGTAAATATTATATAATATACATACACAATATATACATATTGTGTAGTATGTATACACCATATAATCATGTATAAAAAATTTCAATATACACTTTGGATATACAAACACGTTCAAAATACACTTAATATACACAAATGCATTGCCAAACCTAGGATACAATGTGCGTGTGTATATATCAATATATAAAATTTTTATACAAAACTACAATACAAATTATTGTATATATACAACTCTATATATGAAATATTTAATATATTTTATATATATATATATATATAGTATCGTCCAGCTTCCTTATTAAACCCAGACCCACCATCACACTCGCTGTAAAAGAAGAAGAAATACACATTACCAATAAAACACCAACAGAAATACACAGAGCTTGACTAGAAAATTTCACCTCTTCTAGTGCCACTCTAGTATCATTACCGTAGTATTAGTTGAAGAAATTCTTTTAAGATTTAAATTGTATTTTGGCAATTTTTCCTTGTACTCAAAAGAAGCTTTTCCATATAAAATGAAAAAAAAGATAAGAAATCTAGATCTGAAGTGAGAAATAGAAAAAGGAGAATGAATAAAGAAGAGAGAGATAAATAGACAAAGAAAGATAATGAAGGAGAAGAAGATAAAAAAAAAAAAAAAAAGATGTGAGTAATTTTTACAGGTGAGTGAGTTTTAGAAGATAATAAATTATTCTTAAGAAATGGGATGAAAGATGATAAAGTTAGGTTGGAAAACGTGTATAATAAATAATATAATTTTTAGGAGTATGTGATATTGTATGGATATGGAGATATGAGAGATTTTAGAATAGTATTGCTAATGGCTATGATTTGATATTAAATTTATCCCACTGGACATTTCGGGTAAAGTGCAAAATTTTGGGCTATTAAATTCTTTAAGCGGTCATGCAGTGTTATTTTCTCTAAAAAATTTACTTTCGACAAAAAAAAATTATGTAAATACATTCGTTAATTGCTAACTTATAATTAAAAAAAATAT
The DNA here is from genome assembly GCA_005239525.1 of Nicotiana knightiana. NCBI lineage: Eukaryota > Viridiplantae > Streptophyta > Magnoliopsida > Solanales > Solanaceae > Nicotiana > Nicotiana knightiana. The sequence goes on along the minus strand of ML422767.1, from coordinate 170,752 downwards.
GCTATGACAAGTGAGTTATCACCTGAATAACAAATCAAACGAAGCACGTTGTGTTATCTTAGTCAACGTATATAACATATGTAGATAAACTATTTTATCATACGAACCATTGTTAGTGAAGGAATTGAAAAGAACTAAACTTTCCTACTGAAGGAATTGAAAAATTGAATTAATTCTCTAAGATTTAAACCTTTCTAGTGTGAATTGAACGTCCTTGAACTCCTAGAACTGTAAAAAGAATCGATTCAATACATTTCTTATGTACCCATAGGTACTACATTGGATTTGAATCAGATTTCGGATAATCTATATTGAGTAACTGCCTCCATTATATTGTTGCTAGCAAATACCATTATTTTTTTTGTTTTGGATCTTCCAAATCATTCCCGCAAGAGATCCGGACCCATTTTTTCTGATCCTTCGAGAAAAAGATTCATTCTCTATATAAAAAATAGGAGGTAGAACCAATAAAGATTTCTTTTTCGATTTATCGTTGGTCTCATTCAAGAACTGTTTTTGATCCAATCCGCAGGAATCAATAGAAAAGGTAAATCTCTTATGATACACTAGATCCGGCTCGGTTATTGATAGAGTGAATAGATCTGTCATTTCTTAAAATCTCTCTTCTGATTCAAAATCGTAGTGTAACGTGTATCCTTCCCTGTTCCGGTCATGGAATAGATGAAATAAATCAAAAAATAAATTTTTGTTCAAGAATGAAATCTTATTAGAACTGTCGATAGGAAAGGAAATTCAAAAATTAAAGCTCTAACAATTAGGAAAATAATTAATTGACTATTTCTAAATATTAGGGAAGTAATTAAATGAATATCCCAAATATTAGGAAAATAGTTAAATGACTATTTTGTTCAGTGTGAACTCAATTTTAAGGGACAAAAAAATTGAACGTCATTTCGCTAAGAGCCTTCGTGCTTTTAATATAACAAATTTTGAAAATACGTACATGAATTGATGTATAAATGCTTGTCTCCTATTTTTGGCATGACTCTAGTATTTTATAATACTTGTACAACCTAAAACCCACACAAACTTGGTTTTAACTTACAAAAATAAATCCTTTTAACTTCCAACTCTAAATCACGTTAATATTTCTAACATTATGTCACATAAATTAAATAAGGAAATTATATAATACAAAATCATAGCGAATTTTGAAGTCTTAAATATTAGGATTCCTTTAATTAGTTCAAATAAGGTTAGATTTAATAACTAAAATTTTAGTTGATTTAAGAATCCTAAATATTAGGTAAATAATCAAGTTACTATTTTGTCTAGAGCAAAATTTATTTTTAAGGAGTAAAAAAAACGAAAAATATTTTAATATGAGTTTCATATTTTTAATATAGTATAGATAGATAGATAGATATAGATTACTAATATTTTTAATCTTTGTAAAGTATGTCGTAGTTAATTACTGTTGTAACCCGATACTACGGAAAAGGAAAGAGACTCGTATGTTTAGCATTTTGCGGCCTAATGCCAAACAAGTAGGTGGTGATAAGGATACAATTCAAAAAGAAAATATCCGTTGAAACAAGACCTAACATATGAAATTACCGTTATATCCTTGTTCAGATTTGACCAGCATAACAGAGGCTCTACTTGAATTACACCTAAATAGTCTCACCATGTGGAGAAAAGCTAACCATGAAACCAAAATAATCGTATACCATACCCTAAAAAATGACATTACCAAAAGAAAAAAACCTAACAATATCTTCTTACGTTACTCACATCACATTGCGACCAAAACGCCACAACACTAATAATTAACACACCAACATATTAAAAATTCGTAGTATTTTCACATTAGAGATTTCAGTGACCTTGCTTTAATTGGCTTCCTAGCTCTCTTCTTCCCATTTTTTTCTTCATCATTCTCGCCTTCAACATAGTCAAATTCATCATAATTAATTTGAGAAGATGAAAATTTTGTCAGGTGACTATCATTAGAGACTTCTGCCATAGACTGAACATCTTTGGCTGCTGCATCACTATCTGTCTTTCTATAACCTCTTCTCTTGCCCCACGACGGACCAAACCCCGAATAATAGTAGAATTCGTAAGGACTGGAAGAAAAAGATGATTTCTTAGCACGAGGGCGGTGGCGGCGAAGACTTCCGATCGCCGCCGCTGCAGCCTCCTGTTGCTTATCTGGTATCTTGGCAGAGTTGTTGTAATGTTTCACCTCGTCAAAATGGTGTCCGCATAAATTATCGCCGCTATCTTTATCCAACCCTAGCTCCTCCATATCTACATTCTCGGCTTGGTTATTCTCAATATCATTATTCTCATACTTAACGAAATCACCACCCACTTCACTAATACTACCGTCGTAGTAATAATCCCATTTAATCTCTTTCATTTCCCTTTCGTCATCCAATTTCATTGACGTGACTCTACGGAAAATCAAATTTGCTAACTCAGAAATAAAATTACTGAGAGTCGAGGAAAAAAACTTCAGATAATCTAAGCCAAATGGTATGTCATGTCAAAAAATTTACAAAACGATAATAGACTAGTAAAAATCCTAATTATCGTTTCCCGACACACACAGAGAAAATTAATAAAATGCTAAAGGAGAAGGTAAATAAGGAATCGAATGATTTAACAGTAGAAAAGTTACCTCGTGACAGTTCCATTAGAATCATAAAAGGTCCCAGTATTAGCATATCCATCAGGCTGAAAACAATAAGAAAATTTATCGATACGGAAAAGTGTCTTAAAAGATTAAGAGCTGTGCGGTGGACAATAGGGAAAAACAGAGAAACCCCATGAAAGAAATTGAATAAGGAAGTCTAAAAATTGTGGGATTGAGATTCTTAGTGAACCCTAATGAGAGTTACCAGGAAAACCCTAAACCACAAAGGTATGAAGGAAAAATGAAGGGACATTTCCTTTTCATAAAATGAAACAGAAACGAAATGGGTATTTATAGATCTGAGAAAGAAAGAAGAATAAGGAGAAAAAAGGATAGATTAATTAATGGACTGACCTGATACGAAAAAAACGGCGGTGGTGTTTGTGGGTCTTCGTTTTCTTCAATGGGGAAGGAGATGACATCCCATGGGGATTGGTTCAGTTGGCAAACAAGTGTTGCTGGTTGTAGAGATGAAGCTGCATATATGAGAGCGGAAATTTTGGCATGCTTCCTTATTCTCATGGCTGAAAGAAAGCCTCTCTAAAGCACAAGTATTGTTTGTCGGGTTTGAGGGTAGGCACGATGGAGGTAGATCCAAAAGGACTCTCTTTATCTTTCCACTCTATATATAGAGAGACACGCAAATATGTTTTTATATACCTGTAATATGTATATACAAAAGCATATACTCCCTTTGTTTTAATTTTTTCCGAGTGCAATATTCATATTGACTACTTTTCAATGGATATCTATTCTTTGGGTATTTTAAAATAAAAATTACATATTTAGAAATTATATAAAATGAGCTATAAGTTAAAATAGTTAACAATTCAAAATATTAAAAAATTATTTACAAAAGAATAGTCAAAGAAAATTTTATTTGACTCCTTATATAATAATAGGTTCATTCTTTTTTAAATGGAGGAAGTATCGTTTGTACTAAATTTATTCTCTGCAAATTTAGATTAGTCCATAATTACAAACGAATATTGAATATTGAATAAAAAGGTATTTTCTTTATTAAGAAAAAAAGATGGGGAAGGGGGTTAGGGCATGAAGTGTTAAGGACTTTGTGAGACTTGGATTTGGAGTCCAGAACTCATTTGTGATTCTTTTGGACAAGTGTGACTTAAATACATGTAAAAAAAAGTGGTTTTTCTATATATAGCGCTCTTTTAAAGAGCGTTATACTCTAACGGATCCGTTAAAGTATAGCGTTCTTTAAAAGAGTGCTATATATATATATATATAACGCCAATGTAAACCGCGCTATGCAGGGCTGACAAGAAAGTAAGCATAGCGCTGTATATAACCGCGCTATATATATATATACGGGCTCTCCTTCTTCCTCACATTCGAACCAGAGACGAACC
>ML422767.1:123437-166578 GCA_005239525.1 Nicotiana knightiana | reverse complement strand
CCCCCCCCCCAAAAAAAAATTTTCTTATAAAAATATTATAGTGGACCCCACCAGTCACACAAAAAGATAAGATTGTAGGTCCCCACATCCTAGCCAAGCCTTCTATTGTTGTGGTTTCCTCGTTTCGGGCTCAAATTTTCAATTCATCGACTTTTCAAAAAATATAGATCGAGGTATTCCGATTTAGTTTATGTCGAAACTCGTATTTATAATGCATATTAGTTGTTTTGAATGTGTTTCCATATTATTATTTTTTTTGCGATTAAACTAGTATGTTATTTTTATCCGGACTAAGATATTAGTGTTCTACAAAAAATGTAAAAATTGAGAAATCATTAGTTTTGTTAATAAAAATGTTAATAAATTTCTTTTACTGTTTTATATGTATTTTCGTGAATGTTTTGTGATTAAAATGTATTTGTTATTTTTATCTAGTTTAGATTATTTATTTGCTTAAAGACTAGTGTCCTTTTAGCGTAGTAACATGTAGAGCCTTTTAGCGTAGTAAAAAGCAGAGTCTTTTAACGTAGAATCCTTGTAGTTTAATTGTTCATTCAGTCATATATTGAGTTGGGGAGCTCGAATTTGGGCGACTTTGGAGGCAATTTTCACCATATGGATTGGAGTAAGTGTTCTCTAATCGATTTTGGTTATATTTCATGAATCCATCTTCATTTTTGGGATTTGATTGACGATTTCGATGTAAAATTGAGAGAGTTAGGGCTTGAGTTTTGGAGAGTTTGAGGTGAGGATTTGAGGGACCAAACAAAGTCCGATTTTGATGAATTTTATATGGTTAGACTCGGGAGAGAACGAAGTTTCTAATTCTATCATTTTTGACTGATTCTGATACATGGGCCCAGGGGCCAGATTTTGACCGATTTCAAATTTTTGGCATATCTTGTAGTTTTTATTGTGGAATTCGATTCGTTAGCCTATGTTGATGGTATTAATATGATTATGGTTATATTCGGAGCTTTTGGAGACCGAGTCCAGAGACGAGGGCATCCCGGAGTAGAATTTTACGCTATTGGGGTTAGTATCTTGCCTAGCCTTGTATGGGGAAAACCACCCCTTAGGAATTGAGTCACTTGTGATATCTCGATATGTGAAAGCTGTGTACGCAAGGTGACGAGTGGGTACACGGTTTATATGTGGTGTTGACCGGTTAGATTGTCTAGTCTTTTTCCATGCCTTTGATCAAATTGTCATAGGCTACACTTACATGTTTTATATGATGTTGTTAGCATTTATTTACCTCTTGCTCGTTGTTTGGCCTTATTTGCCTTAGTTGAAGTTATTACCTTACTTATTGTTTTGTTACTTCTTAATTGTGAGTTCCTCTACGACTTTGTGCATATATGATACATGTATATATTGTTGTGATTACCTGTGTAGTTACCGCGTGCCTTACATGTCTTGTTGTTTTTGTAAAGGTTGTTGTATTCCTTTGATTTTTACGTGATTCTCTTGTTGTCGTGTACTCATACTCTTGGTAGTAGAAATCCTAGTAACTGAGTTGTGGATTGGTTGCTGTTGTTGATTTAAACCAATGTTTGGTGGGATCGGGTTGTGCGCCGCAACAAGAGTAATAAGGGTGGACAGGTGGGATCGAGTTGCACGCTGCAACAGGAGGAATAAGGGTGATATATTGAGGAGAAATAAGGGAGGACATATTAAATATTATTTACTGTTATTGTAATTGTTAAGGAGGAATAAGGGAGGATCAGTGGGATCGGGTTGCACGCCGCAACATATATATATATATATATATATATATATATATATATATATATATATATATATATATATATATATATATCATTTACTGTTAATGTAATTGTTAACAAGGAATAAGGAGGATTGGTGAGATCGGAACGCACGCCGCATTAATATATGTACTTATGAGTTCCTTTCTGACTGTGCAAGTTATTCGATAGTTTTACATTTCACTTAGGGATTAGTTATAGAAGGATACTGATAAGACCCTCGTTCATTTGTACAAGACTTTGATAATTTGTATTTCGGGTTCCACTGAGCTTTGAGGATCGGGTTATTGACATTGAGTTATTGACTTGCCGTTGTTCCCTGAATTCTTTTCCTGAAACTATTAATCTGGTGAATTATTTTTTAAAGTAAATTTACTATGTTGAATCATTTCCTCATGTCCTACTAAGTTGTTAGTAATATAATGATTTAAAATAAACAAATTATTATGCTACTTTGTATGACCTTTTAAATTTGAACTTGTCGTGTATATATATATATATATACATTTCAATAATTCAAATTCCAATAATTGTTATATTTTATTTCAATTAGTTTCTCAATTAAATTTTCTTAACTCATTTGAGATTTGATCTTACTTAAAAAGGAATTTCTATTAAGTTTTAATTTAATAAATCCTATAATAAAGGCTAGCTTATTTGATGTTGTATTTTATTTGAAAAGGGTATTTTCTTAATTCAAATGGTTTCAAAGAAAATAACTTCCTATTTTCTTGTTGATTTTCTAATTGGTTTAGAAACTAAAAATTTATTTTATGTTATATAAATGAGACTCCTTGGGCGTCTTAATTGTATTGGTTGCGGACATTATGTTCTGGGTAGGACGTGGATTTTGTTGTGCAAAGTGAGATGGAAATATGTGGGCACAAGGTTCCATGTGTGCTAAGCGTTTGGAAATTGAGATTTATGATACGAGATTTCGAGGATTGGAATGGTCGGAAATGTTTATTAGGAATGATGCGATTGGCTGAGTTAATATTGTTTTCCTTTTTGAGTACATTTTTACTTGTCTGTATCCCAACTATGTTGGTGTTAATTTACTCGATTACTTTTCGGTACCATCCATGTTTTCCCCTTATCGTCTCTACTGTTTGTAATTTGATTTCTACCTGCTATTGGCATTGCTTTGTCGTCTTTATCTTGTTAGTTTATTATCATATCTTGTTCAGCTTATTAGGTCAGTAGGTGTCTTGACTGTTCCTCGTCACTACTCCACCGAGGTTAGTCTTGATATTTACTAGGCACCGTTGTGGTGTGCTCATACTACACTTATGTACATTTTATACAGATCCATGTATTTGATCATTGGTAGTTGTGCGGATCGTTGCTGTGGAGACCCATGGTAAACCTGTTGCTGCATTCACAGGTCTCGGAGTCACCTTCTATTGTACTTGTTTCCATTATTTCCTTTTGTTCTGGAACAATGATGTATTCATTTTGTACAACTACTCCTAGAAAGGCTTATGAATTGTACTATCGGTTTTGGGATTATAAATTGTTTAGAGATTTCTATTTTGAAATTGTTCGAAGTTGATAAATATTGTCGTTATTTCAGTTAATGGTGGGCTTACCTAGTCTTAGAGACTAGGTTCCATCACGATTCCTTCGAAGGGATTTTGGGTCGTGACAAGTTGGTATCATATCTCTAGGTTTATAGGTGCTACAAGTCATAAGCAGGTTTAGTAAAGTCTTGCGGATCAGTACAGAGACGTCTGTACTTATCTTCGAGAGGCTACAAAACTATTAGGATAATATCCCTTCTTTCATTCCTTATCGTGCGATATTGATTCAGCTCGAAGCATATAACTTATGTTCCTTTACATCCACTCATGTATGACATTGCACTCTCAGTGTCCGCTATGCGCCAATGGTTCGTGATGCTACATACGGGCTACGAGGGAGTCAGGGATACTCAGACATTGTCTCAACGTGTCATCCAGACTGAAGATATAGGGGTATTGAGAGACTATTCAGTTGTTCACATGGAGGAGCATCGGGTTTCGCGATCTGGTGGATGACGAGCTTGGGAATGTTTAATTGGTTGACTAGTCGTCAAGATTGTGGTAGGGTCACGAGGTGGATGTTGATTGAGGATAGTTGGTGGTATTGGAGAATATGTGGTTCATATGAGATTTCTACTCAGTGGAAGGTACATATTATCATTCAAGGCACTGAAGGAAGCGAGTTTGACGGTCACCAGAATGGACATGCGCTTAGTGGATGAATTTAGTACCTTGTGATTGGTGTTGTCGAGCTGTGAAGGTTAGTTTTGCGGATCATCAGATGTTGTTTTCTATGGCTTCGGGCCAAGTGGGGGAGTCCACTAGCGGCATTCAGATTGTAGAGCCATGTGTTACCTCGGTTTTGGCCTAAGAATTGTATATATATGGTATTTGAAGGTTCTCGAAATTTGTATATGACTAAGATATGAGATCTTGCATGGGATGATGTTGGGACTTATGGTGTTTCTACGTCATTAATGTATTTTCATTTCAGTGTCAAAAGGGGGTCGGAGAAATAGCTTCAGATTCACAGAAGGTCTATTTAGCGTGGGCATCTCGGTCGGGGAATCATGGGGTGCTTCAAGGGAGATATGGTGGTTTATGAGTTGCTGGGTTACGTGGCTTGTACTAGGATTTTCTGCAATGAGTTTTGGTTGGGGTATTTGTGTATCGATAGGGAGAAGTGTTACCTCAGAGGAAAGACTAGGAGTAACTGAAGAAATGGGTCAGCTCCATGGTGTTGGGTCAGCATATCAATGGAAGTAATTGGTCCTTTTTGAATGGGAATTCCCTACCGGCATTTGTGGCAGTATTCTTGGGTTGGATGGTTTATGTGGCTCGATTGAGTTGGGAAGATGCGGTCCTAATGGTTTAGTTGCGTGCGGACGGATCTCGGAGAGTTCTCGATGGTTTCGACAACGACTTGAGTCGGCTGGCTGCTAGGGGCATAAGGAATATGTTGTACATTATGGTTTTCTCCTGGATGGATATTAGAAGTTAATAGAAGGTTGGTATTATTGGATATCATATGTGAAGAATGTGCATTTTAGGAAAGACCCTTGAGTTTTGGTTTGCGGGTGCGTGGCTAGTGGCATGGTGGTTACTGGGTTTTGAGGCTTTTGAGGTTCAGGTTTTGTTACGCGGCCGGAAGATATATATAGGTGCTTCAATAAAATGATGGGGTGTGAGTGATGTATCAGCCATTCGATTAGCATAGTTGAGTTCGGGTATGGAAATTTCGGTATTCCTAAGGTTTTGGGGCTAGATGTCCCCATATACGGGCTATTTCTTGTATGTGGATTGTGAAGGCATGTTGAGAATGGGATAACTGATAGCATACATTATCGATAGGTTTCTATGGACTTTTGGGAGGATATTTACCTATTTGGGAATGATCAAGATTTGGGTTGGGGGCTATTTGAAAGCTCAACGAGAATATGTATTTTATATCAAGTCAAATTTGGGTGCTCTTGTGAGATTGTTATCACGGTTATGTTACCAGGAATAATGGATATTATTTGTGCCCCTGGCCTATGTTATTTGCTATTCTCTTATATCGTGATGGGCTGTGAGGTTGTATGATTATTCTCCACGCATGTTGTAATTCCGTTCATGCCTTATGGCGATGTGGGCGAAATGGCCCTCATGATGTTGACTGGTTCATTGCACCTTAGTTGTGCTTGCTTTCTTCCATGTTTTGTTAATTCTATTCATTTTTCCACAGTTATACTTGTGCACTCTATTGTGTTTGATATCAATATTCATGTGATCAGTGAACCCGAGCACTTTGGCTTGATGAGTATCTAGGAGCGGGCTGCACGCCGCAACAGATATTATGTGGGATACCCTTTCCTTGTGTTTATTTGGTGTTTTTTCCCTCTGTGGGATGATTTAATGAAACTGTACTTTTGTTGTTACACATGTTGTACTTGTTAGATAATCTGTATACCTTGCTTTCCTTCTATTTGTATTACATAACTGAGTTATTGCTGAGTTGGTGTATGAGCTGTATGGCATGAGAATCCGTATGGTTCCATGATGAGCTATTAGTTGTGCTACTTGTATTGGCTGAGATGAGGTTCTTAGACCTGAGATTCACACTATCGTATTGGGGATGAAGAGTGTTTGGAAGTATGAGGCTGTTCCTGCTAAGTTTGGGCAATGGCTTTTGACGGACGAGAGAGCTTCTTGACTTGTTGACTGCATGGGCGGTTATGAGTCCCTGCATGTTCTTTATCATGAGCAGCGTTGTGGAGGTCCAGAACAAGGTTCTATTCAATGTGAAGTGTATTGCCGACGTCCAGAATGTTATTTGGGCAACTATGGTGGTAAGAAGTTATTGCTACGGGCATTTGAGTTTTCTGGAACATCGTGTGATTGTACCCTGGGTTGGAATTATGGCTCGATTTGGCTTGTTCAGGTTATACAGTGAGATTATGCGAGATCCGAGTCCTATGATGAATTTCAGATGTTGAGATTTGGTTCTGTCCTAAGGTTTATGGACTAAGGATGAAGTGAGAAGTGAGATCTTCGGTTAAATTGCGTTGTCAGTCCTACATAGGTTTGGGTGATGGGGAATCACCTCTGGTTGTACGTATGGTGAGCTCATGCAGTGGTTTGATGGCTTTGGAATAACTCTTGGCACGCTCGAGGACGAACATGTTTAAGTGGGGAAGAATGTAACGACTCGATAGGTCGTTTTGAGAATTTTCACTTCTCTCGATAGTTTGGTGGCACAAGTAGCTCTGTATGATGTATTAGGACTTGTGTGCAAAATTTGAGTTCATTCCGAGTTGATTTGATATGTTTCGACGCCGTTTCTTCAAGCATAAATGATATCATATTGAACAAATGAGATCCGATTTCTTTTTTGATTGAATCATTAGATCCGTATCATAATTGCGGACCCGTAGAAAAAAAAATCATCGAATTTGGATATCGTATGAGGATTTTATGGTCATTTTACTAAGAATTAGGTTGTCCGATTTTTCAGATTAATTACGGAATTGCCACTGACGGCGTATTTAAAACTCTGCACTACTTGCAAATATTGAAACCAACATATCTCCTTCATTATAAGGTCAAATTGAGTGATTCAAAAGCCTAACTTGACGAGAATTTCACAAGAAATACATTGACAGAATAAAAAGCGAGTTTCGAGATTGTTTGACATGAGAAACGAGGTAAAATAGCTGGCAGAAAAATATATAAAGCAAGAGTTTGTTCATTCGGTCATATATTGAGTTGGGGAGCTCGGATTTGGGCGATTTTAGAGGCGATTTTCACCATATGTATTGGGGTAAGTGTTCTCTACTCGGTTTTGGTTATATTTCATAAATCCATCTTCGTTTTTGGGATTTGATTGATGATTTCAAAGTGAAATTGAGGGAGTTAGAGCTTGAGTTTTGGAGAGTTTGAGGTGAGAATTTGAGGGATCAAATGAAGTCCGATGTTGACGAATTTTATATGGTTAGACTTGGGAAAGATCGAGGTTTCTAATTCTGTCATTTTTGACTGGTTTCAAGACGTGGTCCCAGGGGCCAGATTTTGGCTGATTTCAGATTTTTGGCATATCTTGTAGTTTTTATTGTGAAACTCAATTCGTTAGCCTATGTTGATGGTATTAATATGATTATGGTTATATTCAGAGATTTTGGAGACCAAGTCCAGAGACGAGGGCATCCCGGAGTAGAATTTTACGCTATTGAGGTAAGTATCTTACCTAACCTTGTATGGGGGAAATCACCCCTTAAGAATTGAGTCACTTGTGATATATCGATATGTGAATGCTGTGTATGCAAGGTGATGAGTGGGTACACCATTTATATGTGGTGTTGACCAGTTAGATTGTCTAGTCTTTTTCCATGCCTTTGATCAGATTGCCATAGGCTACACTTACATGTTCTATATTATGTTGTTAGCATTTATTTACCTCTTGCTCGTTGTTTGGCCTTATTTGCCTTAGTTGAAGTTATTGTCTTCCTTGTTGTTTTGTTACTTCTTAATTGTGAGTTCCTCTATGAGTCTGTGCATATATGCTACATGTATAAATTATTGTGATTACCTGTGTAGTTATCACGTGACTTACATGTCTTGTTGCTTTTGTAAAGGTTGTTGTATTCCTTTGATTTTTACGTGATTCTCTTATTGTCGTGTACTCATACTCTTGGTAGTAGAAATTCTGGTAATTGATTTGTGGATTAGTTGTTTTTGTTGATTTAAACTAATGTTTGGTGGGATCGGGTTGCACCGCAACACGAGTAATAAGGGTGGACATGTGGGATCGGGTTGCACGCTGCAACAGGAGGAATAAGGGTGATATATTGAGGAGAAATAAGGGAGGACTGGTGGGATCGGGTTGCGCGCCGTAATATATTAAATATTATTTACTGTTATTGTAATTGTTAAGGAGGAATAAGGGAGGATTGATGGGATCGGGGTGCACGCCGCATCAATATATGTACTTATGCGTTCCTTTTTGACTGTGCAAGTTATTCGGTAGTTTTACATTTCACTTAGGGATTGGTTATAGCTGGATATTGATAAGACCCTAGTTCATTTGTACAATACTTTGATAATTTGTATTTCGGGTTCCGCTGGACTTTGACGATCGGGTTATTAACATTGAGTTATTGACTTGCCGTTGTTCCTTGAATTCTTTTCCTGAAACTATTACTCTAGTTAATTATTTTTCAAAGTAAATTTACTACGTTGAATCATTTCCTCTTTTCCTACTAAATTGTTAGTAATATTGTGATTTAAAATAAAGGAATTATTATTATGCTACTTTGTATGACATTTTAAATTTGAACTCGCCGTATATATATATATATAAAATTCAAATTCCAATAATTGTTATATTTATTTCAATTAGTTTCTCAATTAAATTTCCTTAACTCGTTTGAGATTTGATCTTAATTAAAAGGAATTTCTATTAAGTTTTAATTTAATAAATCCTATATTAAAGGCAATAGCTTATTTGATGTTGTGTTTTATTTGAAAAGGGTATTTTCTTAATTCAAATGATTTCAAAAAAAATAACTTCCTCTTTTCTCGCCGATTTCCTAATTGGTTTAGAAACTAAAAATTTATTTTATGTTATATAAATGAGACTCCTTGGGCGTCTTAATTGTATTGGTTGCGGACATTATGTTCTGGGTGGTACGTAGATTTTGTTGTGCAAAGTGAGATGGAAATATGTGGACACAAGGTTCCATGTGTGCTAAGTGTTTGGAAATTGAGATTTATGATATGAGATTTCGAGGATTGGGATTGTCGGAAATGTGTATTAGGAATGATGCGATTAGTTGAGTTAACATTGTTTTCCTTGTTTGAGTACATTTTTACTTGTTTGTATCCCAACTATGTTGGTGTTAATTTACTTGGTTACTTTTCGGTACCATCCGTGTTTTTCCCTTATCGTCTCTACTGTTTGTAATTTGATTTCTTCCTGTTATTGGCGTTGCTTTGTTAACTTTATCTTGTTAGTTTATTATCATATCTTGTTCAACTTATTAGACCAGTAGGTGTCTTGACTGTTCCACATCACTACTCCACTGAGGTTAGTCTTGATACTTACTGGGCATCGCTGTGGTGTTCTCATACTACACTTTTGTACATTTTGTACAGATCTGAGTATTTGATCATTAGTAGTTGTACGGATCGTTGCTGTGGAGACTTATGGTAAACCTGCTGCTGTGTTCGCAGGTCTCAGAGTCACCTTCTATTGTACTTATTTCCATTGTTTTCTTTTTGTTCTGGAATAGTGATGTATTCATTTTGTACAACTACTCCTAGAAAGGCTTATGACTTGTACTATCGGTTTTGGGATTATAAATTGTTTAGAGATTTCTATTTCGGAATTGTTCGAAGTTAGTAAATATTATCGTTATTTCTGTTAATGTTGGGGTTCCATCACGAATCCTTCGGAGATATTTTGGGTCGTGACATCCTTGTTGGGATGTGCCTTCTGGAAATTCTCCTTAAAGTGCCTTACATAGTAATGGTAGTAGGCATAAGGTTCTTGCCACGCAGGCAAGTTCTCTACAGAACTTAAGATACCACCATGCCGATCAGATATTAGACAAATACCGGAATGCTGTTTGAGAACGTGATCTTTCAAATGGTTCAAAGACAGCGTCCACGTATCTTGGCTTTCATTGGAACATATAGCAAAAGCTAGAGGGAGTATTTTTCCATTAGCATCTACTGCGACGGCTATCAACAACTTGATATCATACTTTCCATATGCATGAGTGCTGTCTATGGATACTACCGGCTGTCAATGTGAAAAACCATAAATTGCTGGTTTAAATGCCCAGAACACGTAATTGAATATATATTCTGATTTTTCTGGACTTCGCTCAAGCTTCCATTCAACAACCGTCCCGGAGTTAAAGTATTGCAATACGGCCATGTACTTGGGTAGAGCTGCAAATGACTTATCCCAGTTACCATAAATAATTTCAAACACACGTTTGCGCCCGAGAAATGCCTTTCTTTTGGTATTGGTAATGGTATGGCCATATTCCTGGTGGACTGATGTAATGCACCCTTTTATTTTATACCTTATGGACGCTTCAAGGTGTGGAATAAGGACAAGAGAAATCAAATCAATATCCAAGTTGTAGTGATTTCCGTTGAATGTGTCCATTTCACATCTGTGGGTGGGAATGTATTTACCCACTTTTCACAGACCTATGTTCTTCTTGGTCGCACAAAACATCTAATGACAACCCGTAAATTTTCTGCGACAAACAACCTTGTATACCTCCGAAGTTGACTCCCATACCGTCATCTCATGACACTCTTTTACGTTGTGCATTTTTGCCTCCGTGCTTAGGCGCGCTTTATCAGGAAAAAAATATGTCATTTGCCAGCACCGTTGGTCTAGAATCATCCCACATTGCTGTCCGAATTTCATCAAAATCCCTTGTGAGAGCATCCACACCCGGCATACTTGGCAAGTTATCATGGTAGGGAATCTTTTTGAATGAAACGGCACTTGGGACTCGTACACTCTTGGTCTAACGGGGGTGGAGCATACTCCCTCGTCAAATCAGGTCCTTCATTCTCTTCCTCCTCATCACCATCCTCACGAGGGAAGGGTGTGTCGTCTCCGGAATTATCGACATTGTTGTCATAATCACTGTTCTCTTCCTCACTCTATGCATCTGCCAGATCCCGATTTAATATGTCATCTTCGGGAAATTGAGTGAGGACAGGTGGTTCAACTTGCTTGTTTTCACTGCACAAACAACAAAATAATAAGCTACTGAAATTGATAAATACTTTTCATATAGCTGTATCACTTCACTTACAAGTCGTAATGTGATGACATTCCATGGTAGACATTTTCCTGTTGGTAATGACTTGTAAAATTCATATCTAGCCGGTATCCCCTGTAGAATATATGAGCGTTAATATAAATTCAATACAACAAAAATATATACATCGTAACACAAAGGAAAATTGAAGTTTACCACTCGTCTTGTGGATTATGTAAAGCAGGAGAGAAATTATTTTCTCGCTGCTCATTCGCCAGTGGTGATAAGTTTAAATCAAGGCAAACTCTTTCATCCGGAACCTGCCCGGCAAAAACTGCTCCAAAATAACTGCCCGATAACTGGGGGTTATCCCTACTATGCGCAACCTCATTATTGGGAACGTCTTCAACCTTGACGTATATTTCCAACATTTTATTACAAGAAATTTTCGGTATTCATCCGGAGTCCTCAGAAAATCCCTCAAAGTTTCATCATCGTCGATGTTAAACTCAGCGTAACAAGCAACCCCTTGCGGAGTGACGGAATACAGATATCTTCCGGTTACTTTAAGGTTCACCGAACGTTTCTTCATATTCATTTTATTACATAACAACGATACCAATCTATGGTACTCCATTATAAGTGGCAATTTAACATGACAATGTGGAGATAAATTATAGCTCACAGAGTTATTCGCCACCACAACCTCACTCCCCCAATATAATGAAACCCTTATTTTTCGCTCTTCAGACATTATGAAAAAAAAAAAATTTTGAACGCGAGTTAGAATTTTTGAACGGATTTTTGTAAAATCCTAACGCCTTTAAATAAGGCAATGCCTAGCATGGGAGAGCTGAATTTTTTGAGGTATAACGCTCTTTTAAAGGGCGCTATATCCATTTAAATTATTGTTATGTCATTTAAACACATGCGACTTATTAGTGAGCCAACAAATAGGTATAACGCAATTTATATTGGCGTTATATATATATACTTTTTTTTAAATACATTTATATCACACTTGTCCAAAAGAACCATAAATGAGTTCTGGACTCCTTAGGATTTGCAGATCTCATAACACAAAACTCGATAATAAAAACGGCCATAAAAATCAGAAGAATGAGATGGGATGGGGGTTAGGATAGGACATGGGTGTAGAGTTTACTGTGTTACCATAAAAGCTGCCATTATTAGATACGTCAGACAACTTTGTCTTGAAGCAAATATTTTTAGATGTAGTGTTGTTTGTCATTTTTGAATTTTGTGGCTTCAATGGTATTCTGTTCGTTTTATTTGTTGGGTAGCTTTGACTAGACATAAAATTTAATAAGAATATTTTATTTTATGTTTGTGCTGCCAAATACGAAGTATATCATAATAAATATAAAAATTATAAAATTTATGGGCTTAAATATATCCTCATATTTAGGCGATTATAAAAATATTTTACTAAGGACAAAATAAGAAGCTTAAACCTAATTTTTTTTCCAAGTAAAAAATTGGTTTTAAAATTATAAATATATACTATTTTACATTATCTATCTATCTATCTATTTATCTATATATTATTATTATTATAAGAACACAAATATTCTACGATAAATATTAAACGACAAAAATATTCTCGAAATATTGACCGACTTTTATACCCTTAAAGCATTAAAGTATTTATTACAAAGATAATCCCATATTGGATGAAATAGTAAATATGTAGACTTTGCCTAACAATAGAAGTTGAATTTGACTACAATTTTAGCTAACATGAATTTATATGGACTTCGACTACCGAACCACTTCGACTTTCTATTCGTAAAACTAATAATTACACAAATTAGATTCTTTCTCAAGACCACTAACTTCATCGTTCCAGAGAGTTATGAGTTTTGAGCTTTGGCACTAAATACGGTCTGCGTAAACATAGTAAGTTATTTCTTGCAATTGGTATACGAAAACAAGGTTTATTGTTGATATGTTGTCATTCTAGCTTCAATATTCTAAATTTGGCTGTTACAAACCTTGATTTATAGAGTTTGCGGTTCAAAATATAAATTGAATAATATATGATAGAATTAACTTTATTATTGGAGGTTCCGGTTAGTCTCATAGTTGAGCTGAATGTTATAAGTGAAGAAACTGAAAATAATAAAAAAATTTCGACGACTATCAGCCTGCATATAAAAACTGATAATAATGAGTTTTATGAAACAAAAGCAACCTCATAACCTACCTTGTCTCCCAATTAATTTGTAAATTATTAATTAAAATTCAGTAACTTAAACATACTAGAACCTTAAACTCATAGATTTCAAATCTTGGCCTTATCTTTGTTAGTTACTATAATCACACGAATATTAAAAATCTAAATGTTGAACGATGACCAAAATATCCTCGAAATATCAATCTCTGTAAATGTAAAATGATAAGTTTATAATTAAAATACTTTTAATTATAAAAAAATATTATTCTTTTACTAACTAAAAAAAAGTGTAATATAAAATGGAACAAAGCAAATATTTTATTCGAAATATATGAATAAAAAAGAAATTTAGATATAATCCAATTTTCATATTATGTTACTCAATATTACATACTCAAAATCTAGAAATAAGTCTATTCTAACACAAGTATCCCATTTAAAATATTATAATATTTAACTCAAAATATACGTGCTTATTGACTTAAATAAACATTTTCAAAATAGTTAGGGGCTATACATGTGAGGCACGTGAAATAGAGACTAGTACTATATTAAAAGTAAAAACTCTAAAACTAAAAAATCAAATTACTTAAATGCCCTTTAGTTAACCTATTTAATTTTTAAAAAAAATCAATATCGTGCGAATTTTTTTAATCAATAAAAAAACTAATAACTAAACCTAAACACTCATTCATTAGCAGTCACAACCATTTAGATGCATAACCCCTTAGCATATGTACCTATTAGCACGTGCCAATAAGATTCAATCATGAATTTGTTATTGTAGGTAGTGTTTCATTATACTTTTGCATCTGGTATGTGTCACGATCCAAAATCTATTAGTCGTGGTGACACCTATCATAGTGCTAAGTAAGCATAACATAAAAATAGATAACTCAAGTGAAAGATCAAAACAACAAGAATGATAATAACTAATTCTAACTTCCCAAGTACTGACAGTACAAGTCATGAGCCACTATAATTTAGATTTACAAACTAGTATGAAGAATAAATACAATATCCATCTGAAGTTTACATAAACAAAATTCAAAATTCTAAGCTACCATGAACAAAATTAAAGGTATCTTGAATCTGGAATGCGGGTACGACATCAATGCTAGGCTTCACCTTCCACATCTACGCAACTCCAAGATCTGCATACAAGGTGTAGAAGTCTCTAACAATCTCTCCATTAGGCAGGATTTTATTGGCCCAAGCACTTATTTGTTGAGGAGAAACTGATTAAATTGCCAACTTTTGACAAATAGTATCGAATCCTTCTAGGAACCTCTAAAATCGAATCCGAAAATATATATAAATCCAAAATCATCATACAAATCTAGCGAAACCATAAAACTCGATTCCGAGTCCGTTTACCCAAAAGTCACTCTTCCAACTTAAAGCTTCCAAATCGAGAGCTATTCTTCAAAAATCAATCATGAACCACTCGAAAACTAAAATCGACCATACATGCGAGTCATAATACATCATATAAAGCTACTCAAAGTCTCAAACCACCAAACGAAATGCTAAAGCTAAAAACGATCGATCAGGTCATTACATTCTCCCCAACTTAAATATGTGTTTGTCCTCGAACGTGCCAAGAGTCATTTCAAAACCATCAAATCACTTTATAAACCCACCATACACATACTCATGTGTGATCCCACATCACCTCAATTAATGAAATTCCATCGACATAATCTTGACAGAAGATTCTTCCTTTAACCTTAACTGATAAGCCTTAGAACCAAATTTCAACATCTATGATTCCTTGTAAGATCCAATTCTCGCATACACGCTGTATCGATCTCAACCAGCTGCAACAAATCATAAATATATTAACAATATATAATCACACAATGTAGCCCATCGCTCATATGACCATAACAATATCTCTGACCACAATAGCTGCCCATTACCAAGCCCGATAATGCTAACAAGTCTCATATCAAATAAAACCTTGTTCCAAACCTTTGACTCTGCCAATGATGAAAGAAACATGTAGAAACTCATAACCACTCACCCAATCAACAAGTCGTGCAGTTCTCTCGTCCGACAAGGACCATAGCCAAATTCTGAGAAGAAATATGATATTATTCTTCCAAACATTCCCAATATGATAGTGCAAATCCCTAGTCCAAAAACCTCGTCTCAACCAATACAAGCAGACCAACAAACAAGTCACATCAAAAGCAACAAAGAACCTCACATAACGCGGTTCGTACACAAAATAAGCAATAACTCAAATAAAATAAAAAGAAAACAAGGTACGAGGACTATCTAACAAGTACAACCGATATAGCAAAAAAAGCATAAGTGCATGAACTCATCCCATAAAGGAAAAACAAAACACACAAAATAAACACAAGGAACGGTATCCCACATAACTCAATTGTGGCGCAACCCAATTCCAAATATATCAATCCACATAGGGATACCCATCGAGCCATAATGCTCGTGCTCACTAAGCACATGTGCATCAACATCAAACACGATAGAGTGCACAAGTATAACTGTGGGGAGGTAAGTAGTCATAATAAAATACCGGAAAAGGGCGAGCACAACTAGGGTGCAATAAGCAAACCAACATTATAAGAGCCATCTCGCTCATATATCGCCAAAAGGCCTAAACGGGATTAAAACATGTGTGCAATAATCAAGTAGCCTCAACCCGTCATAGTATAAGAGAGAAGCATATAACATAGACAAGGGCACTAATAACATTCGTTCTGCTAATTAATATACCTATGGTAACAGTTGCATAAAAGTAAGCAAACCGATCTGATATAGAATACTGTTTACCTTGAAAATGTTAATGACAATTATATTTGATTTTGTAGTTCTAAAAATATGTGATTTATTTTTATACTAGTTGTTAGGAAATGGATGCTAAGTGTGAGCTAAGAGAATAAGGTAATAGTAAAGAAAAGTAGTGATATGCAAACAAAGCTGTTACAAAACAGGGTCTCGAGCTGGCCGAAGCAGGGCCTCAAGGTCGAACTATAATGCCTAACAAAGGACGGTCAATGGAGGAATAACATTATGGAGGGCCTCAAGGATAATATTTTATGATCAATAATGAGCAATAAATGAAGAACAATTAATGAACACGATAAATGAATGGCAATAAATCTGTAGAACAAATGTTGAGTATGTTAAGAAGGCAGAGAATGTTCTTGTTGTATTCAATATTCATGTGTCTCAAAAAATGACAAGGGTCCCCTTTATATAGGACTGAGAATCCCAACATAGTACATGTACAATTATTACAAAGAAATACTTCTGGTACAGCTGTATAATGGTCCGGTACGGACTTATACTATTTTGCAGGCAGAGGCGGACCCATGATTTGAACATAGCGGGGGCACCATCTTTATTATATCAAGTATATAAGTACTAGCTAGCGATAAAGTTCAATGTTGAAGTCTATAAAAACTTAATGATTATGATAACTATCTTTAAAATACAAACTTTGATATTATCGAATATAACTAATTTGGTACTAATATAACATAAGTACAATGTCCACTCATAGCAGTGTCGGGATTATTTCACATCAAACTCATCTATAAAATGAGAGGCATTGTCTCTTAAAACTAGAACTTGATTGAAAAGAATTAAATTTCGTCAAGAATACATTATCTTAATTTATAAGAACAAGAACTTCCTAAAAATAACGATTCCAAGCAAAATAACATTTTCTTCGATCACCTAAGAATCTTTCTTCTCAATCACAGAAGGATCCTTCCTTCTCAATCAAAGAAAGATCTTTCTTTTATTTTTGCTTTTTAGGTAGACTGTTTTCAATAATCGACAGCTCTAATTGACCATTCATATGTAAGCAATATGACTAAATTAATATTGAACCAACAAAAACCTTTTTCCCTTAACTAAGTAGAATATTACATACCTGAAATATAATTTAATATTTTCTCCTCCAATTGATGCAAGAGTCAACTACTAATCGGAGTATAATTTACATAAATAAAAAATGCATATGTTTATAATATCTTTCTAGCGCAATATTTTAAAAAGAAAAAAACTGACTCAAATAAAATCAAAGAAGAAGAGACTCAAATTCAGCCATCCCTATCGTCACCTAATAAGACTATCTGATTTAGAAGAGATGCATAGAACTGAAAAAGAATTAACTAAATTAAAGGGAGGCAGAAGAGTTTGCTACTCTATTTGTGAAGGGGGAGGTTAATGAATATTCAGAATTTTGAATGAGCCGGTGATTTAAAAAAAAGGTTAATTAAGTTTATTATTATGTAGAAGCATCAAATTATAATTTAATTCAGAAAAGGTTATAAAAATATAACTGGTTAACTACTAAGTAATTAAACATTCATTGAATTCAAAAATAGGAAAAGTGCAATAGAATTATGAAAGTTATAGGAGATGGGATTCGAACTTGGGTGATCACAGAAGTGAAGGCCTTACTGTATATAAATATAGATAGAAAATACATATATTGTATTTTTGCCGAGGTTAACGGGTTCCTGTGACCCGTCACCTCCCCATGTAGGTCCGTCCCTGTTTGCAGGCGTTGTCAGCTTTAACCACGTGCTCTTGGGAGCTTCCCGCCTTTGCTTGACGATCATCAATCTTTATTCTGTCTTGAGGTATATAGGTCCATCAATATAATTCCTCTAGGAATGCACCTCGGGGTTGATCTTCAGATTCTGCTCCGATGCAATCATGACCGAGCTCGGAATGTCATAGAGGACTCAAAATCGCTCATCCCCGATTTTGACAGTATACAGATAGTCCCCACGTTTCTTGGAATAAAAAGACAAGAAACTATTTTAATTCTCTAACTCTTTAATTCTTCCATTATTACGTCAGTCATGCCATTTTAAGCGATTGATGTGACAAAAGGGATGTTCAAAGGTCACGTTCACACATCTCTTCAAAGGTCTTCGAACTGATTACGACTGTTGGCTGTCTTTTGGATTTCCTCAACGCACATGGCTGGACCCTATAAATACTCCTTCCTTCGCCCCTTATTTTTCATTACATATTCAAACCTTCAAAAGAGCAGTTCCCACTTCTTTCTTGCCTAATTAATTTTTCTCATTCCTTCTGGCATCTTCCAACAAGAATGGCGAAGACCTCCAAAACTGTTTCTCAAGATGATAAAGCTTCCTCATCTTCACGCTCATCCAAGGGCAAGGCAATAGTACCCCCTCATCTCGAAGTATGCATCCCATGGCCCTGTGAAACAACCTCCGATTTCAAGGTTGACAAGCCTTCTTCGGAGCCGGAACGGTGTGAACCCATGTCCCGATATATTAGCCTGGTAATAGACACCGAGAAGGTGAACGCTAACTGCCGTTGGGGAGATGCAGTGCAAGTGGAAAATCCTTCTCGGGAAGAAGACATAACGACCCATAAAGCTAGCTTCCTTAGTGTGTATACCTACCCATTTACCATCGGTCCGATGGGGCCATCCTTGCCTCTGATAGACCCCGAGATCCTCAATTTCTGCAAGCAATATCGAGTGACACTTGGTGTCACGACCCCAAATCTAAACTAGTCGTGATGGCACCTATCGTGGAACTAGGCCAGCCAAATTAACGCTCAAACGTAAAGAATCTTTCATTTATATCATTTCTAAACTGAAAATCCATAAAAGTTTCGTTTGATCATTTTTAAAATAGATAAAACTACGCCGAATGTTAAATACAACCCCAAGATCTCGGAGTAGCTGGTCATGAACATCTTCAGAAAATATACAACTCTGGAAAATAAACTCTATAATAGTAAGCAGGAGAGAGCAGAGCTGCGGAAGCGTGCAACTACCTCCCAAAATCTCTGCGAAGTCTCCGGAACAGATACACAACTCACTCTGCCCTAGCACCTGGATATGCACACAAGATGCAAGGAGTAATGTGAGTACACCAACTCAGTAGTAATGAAAATAAATCAGGTCTGAGCAGTAAGAAACACATAAAGTCAAATCATCATTTCACAATAAGCAAAGTCTTTCTTTCCAACAGTGTATACGTTAATCATCACGCTTAAAAAGCCAGTAAAAATCCTTTGAAAAGTGTAATTTCCAACAATTTCAGAAAAATGTCCAAGAAGTTTAGTGTAAAATGAAATGAATCATAAGTAGCCACTCGGGAAAAAAACATGAATAATAGACCCCCTCTTGGGAATAACATCACTCAGAATCAGTCACTCAACATGCCTCACAATCACTCGTATCAGCCTCTCGGGAAACCTCACAGTCACTCATGTCTCCCAATCACTCGTCACTCGGCAGTCGCACTCAGTAGGTACCTGCGCTCACTGGGGGTGTACAGACTCTGGAGGGGCTCCTACTGCCCAAGCTCTAATATCAAGCCATCTTGTGGCATAATCACTCTGGCACTCAGCCTATCAATAACATGATGCGGTGTGCAACCCGATCCCATATCATATCCTCACAAATCAGGCCCTCGACATCACTCAGTCATCATAAACAGTGTAGCATGCTGCGGCGTGCAGCCCGACCCCATAATATCTCACAACATAGGCCCTCCGCCTCACTCAGTCAGAAACTCTCAAAAAGCCACTCGGGCTATCAGTAAAACGGGGTACTCGACCCAAAAAAGTGTAAATAAGGTTGAGTTTCGAAATCAGTTAAACATAATATGACTGAGTGTAAATCATGAATCAACACAGTGAGGAATAGTAGTAAATAGCCCCAAGGGGTCCAAACAGGTCGGCGCAAGGCCCCAAACATGGCATGCAGACCAACATATGGTAATAATCTTAAAACATGAAATATCATATGATTTAAAATCAAATACGCAACTTAATAGTTACCACGGGACGGACCAGGTCACGATCCCCCAACAGTGCGCGCCACACACTCGTCATCTAGCATGTGCACTACTCCAAAATAGTGAGAAAATACTAAGTCCAGGGTTTCATTCCCTCAAGACAAGATTTACAGTCATTACTTACCTCAAACTGGCCCGAAAACTACTCCGCAATGCTCTTGCCTCTAGAATCGGCTCCTGAATGCTCTGAATCTAACCAAAACCAGATTAATATCATCAATATATGCTAGGGAGACAAAACTCATTCGAAAATTATCAAAATTATGCACAAATTCTGAAATTGGCCAAACCCAATCCCCGGGCCCACGTCTCGGAATCCGATAAAAATCACAAAACTAGAATCCTTATCCTTCCACGAGTCTACCCATATGAAATATATGAAAATCCAACCACAAACGACCTTTCAATTTCTCAATTAAAGTCTCAAGTTTCCAAGCCCTAACTTCCAATTTAATCACTGCTTTTCCCATAGATTTCACCCTAAATCATTCCAAAAATCACATAGAAACGAGTTTTAGGTTCAAAAATCTTACCTCCACAAAGTTCTCTTGAATCCCCCCCTTCAAAACCCTCTCTCAAAGCTTAATCCCGAATGAAAATATTGATGAAATGACTCAAATTCTCGAAGGCTGGGTATTTATAGCCTAGTGAAACCGCACCTGCAGTCATTTCTCCGTACCTGCGGACCCGCACATGCGGTCCCAGGTGCGCACCTGCGGAAATGCACTTAAGTCCCATTTCTCGCGCATGCGGTTAATCACCCGCACCTGCGGCTTCGCAGGTGCGGTCCAGGTCTCGCACCTGCGACTTTCCTTCAGCCCAACCAATTCCGCACCTGCGCATGCTGACCCGTACCTGCGGCATCACACTTGCGGCTACCCTTCCGCAGGTGCGGCCACACTAGAAGCCTAGCACCAACAGCTTCTTCAGCTGCATTTTCCAACTAATCCTTCAGATGACTATCCGAAATCATCCCGAGCCCCTCAGGACCCCAACTAAAAACACAAACAAGTCATAAATGATCACTCGAACTTAGTCGAACCCTCGGGACACCCAAAATAACACCGAAACATGAATTCGAATCATGATTCAAGCCTAAGAATCCTAAAACTTCCGAAAATCATCTACGATGCCGAAACTAACCAAAACTTGTCCGAATGACCTGAAACTTTGCACACATATCCAATATGACCCTACGAACCTGATCCAACTTCCAGAATTCCATTCCGACCCCCGATAGCTAATTTTCCACTACCGACCGGAAATTGCCAAAAACTCAATTTCGCCAATTCAAGCCTAATTCTACTCTGGACATCAAAACCACATTCCGAACACACTCATAAGTCCTAAATCACCTAACGAAGCTATTCGAACCAGAAAATCCACGTTCCGAGGTCTTTTACCAATACGTCAACTCCCTGTTGACTTTTCCATCTATTATGCCAATTTAAGAGATTAAGTGTCTCAATTCTCACCACGACCACTCCGAAACCGAACCAACCGACCCAACCGATGCAACACATCAAAATTAGGTTAATTAACACATGACAAAGCTGAAACAGGGGAAACATGGCTAATCTCACAGAATGACCGACTGTGTCGTTACATTCTCCCACACTTAAACATACGTTCGTCCTCGAACGGGCCTAGAGTTGTTCCAAAAACCACCAAAATTTCCATGCAGACTACCATGCACATACTCAGGGGTGATCTCATGTCACCCTATCCCATATAGGTCCAATAGCACAACACAATTGAAATTTCGAAATCCAATCCTAACCCATAAATCTTAGAACCAAATTTCCACCTCTGAAATAATTTATAAGATCAAAATTCCACAACTATAAATCGAACAAGTCGCTGTATCAAGCCATATCCGTAACCCAAGATGTAATCACATAATATACCGCATGACTCAAACACCCATAGCGATAACTCCTAATCACAATAGATGCTCAAAATAACCCAATACCGGTACATATCCTCTTATCAAGCAATGCCTCACTCTAACACTTCCATATACTGCCGATGATGAAAGAAACATGCAGAAACTAGCAACCATTCGTCCGATCAGTCAGACATAAAGCTCCCCCTTCCCAAACAGGAATATAGCAGATTTCTAAGCCGACTCCCGATATTTATCCTTCCAACTATGTTGTAGTCAATTATGACAGTATTCATTCTAGGTCCAATGACCTCTTCTCATCCAACACGGCCACTCTGATGACATAACACATCAATACAATTCAAAGCCATAATCTGTGCAACTCGTGCACTCAATAGCAACATCCCAATGTAATCAAATTATATAAAAGATTCACACGAGAGGACCATCCCTGCCAGCTCAACAAGTACCATCACAACACCATGCCAAGAGCCTGGTACACATCGTAAAACCAAAACACCTGAATCCGACACCAATGATCATACCTATACTTAACTCCACTACAAAGCGTGATCCCATCCGAACGCTGGTCCACATGACATACTCCAAGCCACCTTGATCAAAATAAATAACCATGCGGAATTCGACATCAAGTACTCAAAGTGCATTGCCATAACCATGGGGGAATCAGAAGATACAATGCCACCAGAATTAGAAAGAACATAAACAATACGTCTCAACCCCGCAATACCCAATTATTTACTTTACTCAAATCTTACTATAAAGACGAAATAAATCCGCACCATATGTGCATATAAAAACAATCACCACTCCTCGGAACGCCGAAGGGTAACTCATAGATCACTCCAGAATATGAATAAAATCAATGATAATCAAGTGGTACATCCCTCAACAATAACAATTCGGAGTCAACAATTCCGATCCGGTGCAGAACACATACCCAAACTAGCCTACCAATAACCCTAAATTAACTCTGGTCACCCATAACAGATAGATAACTCTCTGAAAGTTCACAATGACTGAATCATGGCATATACTATTATCTGACTAGCTTTGCTCGCATCCTCATAGTTCACAACCACAAAATAATCTGTTTTTGAGAACTCCCAGTCTCGAATTCCATGAAGCACACCAATTACCATATCTGATCCCAAGTCTACCACTCGAACATATAATATGTCTCTAATGCTCAATCATTCCATGAGAGATACCCCCATAATTCCTCTGTGTCACCAAGCAACCTTGAATATCAGCAGTCGATCCAACAAGAGAGCGTCGCAATACCGATGAAGCACCCTTAATTCCACATATTGACCTTTCTGAAATGTATACCCTCATCAAGCCACCCAACTGGTCATATCATCTACCTAGTTATCTGAAATTGCCAATGCTGCCTGAGAAATTTGACCTTCCTTCCAGAACTGAATCGAGATCTCACATATGCAAATCTCAACTCTACACAACATACCGCATACGCCACACCATCCTATGATAAATATGAGATCTTCATGATCCCTTCCGAGCCACAAACAACTACGTACCCAACTAGCCAAGAACTTTACATTTGATCCCATCTAGAAGCAAAGTCACTATACATCACATGCTCCTCATGCCAGTAGAGAATATACATCTCTAACCGTGGTAGAAATCATCAAGAACTTTCTGAATCCCGTTTGTACAATACCAAACTGTCGGGATTGAATCCTTCTAACTCAACCAAGCTACGCAGGTCACCAAAACCCGAGAGCATTGTCTGAAACACTTGTAAAAACTCATTACCTCATAAACACCCAAAGAACTAATCATATCCCTTACCATACCGATCCAACCTACCACCAAGCTGTCCTATTTATCTAAGTTCCTTCTGAATTACCTTCGAATTAATACTTCTCCTTGCCATAATACCACAATTCTCAATCCAGACTCACCACACGAGACCCAAGCATAAAAATGTACCGTCTAAGGCTCATAAGCCGCATAATACTCTCTCAAATATCCCCAAAAGTACCACATTCAAAATACTTACCCGGAAGAGACTTCCTGTGAATCTAAAGCCATTACCTTTACTTTCCTGATACTGATATGTAGAATCCATGATAATGTAGAAATGCCACAAGTCTTGACACCCTTCAACGTAAATCTCAGTTTTAGCCAAAAACACACCTTGAAGATTCCCGATTGCTATATATAACCTTGAATCCGTCAGAACCATTCTCGAGAGTCAACTACTCTACGCAAATCTCAATTGCACTACTCAAGCAGACAGAACGACTTGGCCCCGTTGGCACACCAACATACTAGGAAATAATCCACACACTGGAAGCAACAAGCAACTCCATACACTGCACCCACTACACCTTTTACAATTATAACTCAATCATTCCATAAAACCCATCTACCCATAGAGTACATTACAACCTGTATCGAAGAATTTCTATTACTCGAGTCATTCCCAGACTCCACCTCTGCAGGTCATAACTGATTCACCAATATATATACCTCGAATTGGAACCAATACAAAAAAAACCGTGCAATCAATTTATCATCAACAGACTCCCACACTTAGCTCAAAGCCAACAATCAAGACAAACAATAACTCATAATGCCCATACGCTATCACTGCCACTGTACTTCATTGAGATTCAACTAAATCCTTCATAAGCTCATATGACACAAACCATCTAATATTCCAAATCGTATGCAAATCTTGTATTCACCATTGAATGGTCATGCCAACTTCCACAAGCAATCTGAACTCAAATTACAGCATATAACAGTTACTGATAAAGGAGTACTTTCTATAAAATCACCTAAGGATCACACAACCTCAGGACACCCCGCGGGAGGTAACCCCGCCTGCTTAGCCTCAAACTGATATCATCTCTATGCCTTTCCAAAAATCATAGCTATCACACAATCACTATACCCTCCTGTATTAAAACACAACCAATGCCTATCCTCGAGGCATCAAGATATGCGATATAAGAACTTGAAGCTGATGGCAGAACTAACATTGGAGCTGTGGTCAAAGAAATATTGAGCTTCTGGAGCTCTCTCCACACTCGTCTGACCACCTGAATACCCTCACTGGACACCACGTGCCCCAAGAATGCTACGGAACTGAGCCAAGAATTCACACTTGGAGAACCTTGCATAAAGCTTCTCCTCCGTCAATCTCTATAATACTCTCCTCAAATACTGAGTATGCTCCTCCTGGCTACGTGAGTATGCCAGGATGCTATCAATGAATACAATAATGAAGGAGTATAATTACGGATGGAATACACTGTTAATCAAATATATGAACGCTACTGGGGCATTGGTCAGCCCAGAAGGCATCACCAGGAACTCATAAACAAACAGAAAGATCCGCTTCACTCCATAACTAAACAACATGAGAGGTCTTCCAATACACTCACAACTCGAAGCCATATGCCAAACCGAGACAGAAATCAAACACTCAATAGTTCTTGCCACATTTCCAGCCAATCCTTTTGTCACAATCAAACAATATGAACACATCTAACTATAAAATCACACTCACCACGTAGTCATCTAGTCACCAAATCCCATCAATAAGAACATAAACGGACATATAAGTCCCCAAATGCACGACTCCCACACTCGAAAAATCTCAGCACTCAAGCCACATAATTAAATCCGACCTCAAGTCCTCCAGACTGGCCCATTATCAACATGCTAAAATCACATCTCATACCTCACCTATGGTGAGTTCCTACTCCTGTCTTACTTGAGCCCCTTAGAAGAGATAGCCCCAAGTGTGTCCTCATTTCTTGTGTTTATGTTTTGTGTTTGTGTAGATCTAGGAGAGGACTCTTTGATGAGAGAAGCACCGCCTGGGGAAGCGGATACCCCTAAACCTAGCAAAGAGAAGAAGAGAATAAGGAAATCGCCGTCCGAGTCCTCGAATCCAAAGAAGGCAAAAATGGAAAAACCTCCTGAATTAGAATTCGTCGTTGCTGTTGTCCCACCTCGGGCCGAAGAGGCCCTCAAGGCTGAATCGGTTGGTTTCCCCGAGTCGATTGACAGCCAAAATATTCCCAAGCTGGGGGGCACTCGGTAGACGAGTTGGAGGAGACTAAATCTGAAGCTCTCCAGAAGCAAGAGAATGCCCCGATTGATCCAGTGGGGGTTATTGAAGTGAGTGATTCCCCAACGGCCCGACATTATCTCCGAGGGAGATACGGGATGCCCAAAATATAGAGTCTTTGGATGTAGGGGCGTCCATCGGAGATAAGGACGTGTTTGCGGGACTCTTCATTGGGGTAGCTGAAAACTCTGATCTCAACACCTCACTTATTTTCGATGATGCTGAGAGGCTTTGTAAACAGGTAATCTTTCGTGAATTATGTTTAGGGCTCTAATATTTCTAATTTTGTTTTTTTGCGCTTTCTGGACATTGTGCTTTACAATCAGGCCCTTGCTAAGTCTCAAGCTGAGTTGACCCACTACGAGGAAGAGTGCAGGAAGCTCTCTTCGGAAGCTGATGAGCTTAGAGCTCTTTTTACCGAGAAGGAGGAAGAACTCCGCGTCCTTCGAGATTGTTTGGAGGCGGTGTCTCGAGAGAGAACTGATCTTGTTGAGCTGGTAATGCAGCCTCCATTCATTTTTATTTACATGCCTGCCCGACTTTAGCGTTTAATCACCTTTGGGTTAATATTTGCATGTTGAGAAGAAAGACGCTTTGACGGGGGAGGAGCTCCGAGCCAGGGATACCGAGATTCTCGGCCTCTAGCAGGATGTGAACGAGATAGTCTCTGAGAGAGATGCCCTCCAGGGGAGGTTGGCCTCGGTTTGGCATCATCTTTAGGATGCAAAGGCGGAGAGTAGTATGTACAAGGATCTCTACGCTGAATCGATTGCCGCGCTGTCTGTAGCCAGGGCTGAAGCCGATGCGTTCATATCCTCGTACAAAAAGAATGCTGTTTCTACAAATGCACAAGCCAGGAAGGTGTCTGAGGAGGCCGAGCTAAAACTAACCTGAGCCCTGGAGAATGCCCGATTAAAGTCTCGGAGGAAGGCTCTCGAGGATCTTCATGCAGGGGGCATCGATCTGTCTGCTGAGATCGAGATGATGAAAACCCTAGAAGAGGAATCAGCAGACTTGCTTACTTCTGATGGTGACTCGAGCAGTGACTCAGAATATGATGAAGACGAAGGCGAAGTCCCCGAGGGGGAAGAGGTCGTTGAAGACCTGGGGGCCGAGGGAGCCGTTGAAGGCACAACCTCCGAGGGAGCCGTTGGAGGCACAACCCCGGTGGTATATTAGGTTTTATTTATTCTCTTTTTTGTGTAAGGGCTCCAGGAATGAGCCTTGTAAATACGCCTCCGTGAACCCTCACTATATATAAAGGCCTTTGCTCTTCGTCGTTACTTGTCTTTCCTGTGCTTTTTTGGAATAGACTATGATGCTTGTTAATAATTGGTCCAAAATTTTGGACTTTAAAATAAACCCTTAGGTTTTTTTCTCTTGATGAGCAATCGGTAATGGTCGATAGTTAACCGTTTGGGGCTTAGTCCCCGAGTCAAGTTTTGAATTGAGCTCATCGACCCTCAGGTTTTTGAATCGGCCTCGAGGCCCTTTAGGCTGGCCCTTGGGCTCTTACGCATTGGCTCTTAGGCTCTTTTAGATTGGCACTGAGGCTCTTTAGGCTGGCCCTTGGGCTCTTATGCATTGTCCCTTAAGCTCTTTTATATCGGCCCTGAGGCTCTTTAGGCTGGCCCTTGGGCTCTTACACATTGGCCCTTAGACTCTTTTTATATGGGGTCGATGCGACCTCTAGTATGGCTATAGTTTCCCTTCATTTCAGCTAAAGACTTTTGAAGTTTTTGTGTTCGTCCGACTCTTTAAAGGCTTGAGAAGGACCTCGATTCTGAGTCGATATGTGACGATAAATGAGCACCCCGGGAGGCTTGCTCGAAGGATGAATTTTTGAAGCCTTTTTATTGAGGGATGATTGCTTCGAAGACCTTTTATTCATGCTGAGGGTAGCCTGATTAACCGATTCTTTTCGAAATATTTGAAGGCTTGTAGTTTTATGGCGGCAGTCAGACATCTCCGAGCCGCGTTAATTTAGCCAGAGCCTTTTGATATGACCGTAGTCTTTATGTTTTGCCATAGCCTTTTAGTCCCCGAGTGAGATAGCCTCAACATCTATATCGAGGGTATGCCCTTTTAGGGGTCTTACAAGTTCGAATATATAGCCTTGACTTTAATATCGGGATTATGCCTTTTTAAGGTCTTACAAATTTGGGCATGCCTTGTTGAGGTCTTACATATTCGATGTTGCCTCATGGAGGTCTTATAGGTTCGATGTTGCCTCTTTGAGGGCTTATGTATTTGGTGTTGCCTCATTGAGGGCTTATATTTTTAAACATGCCTCTTCGAGGTCTTACAGATTCGATATTGCCTTGCTGAGGTCTTACAAGCTCGGAATTTCCTGATCGAGGTTTTACGACTTCGAGTTTCTGGTGGCTTGATGAGCTAGTTGTCGATGACAGTCCCTGAGTGTTCGAGAGTTTTTGGCCCTGGAGCCATTTCTTGTGAAAATAGCAAACTTCTTTGAAGCGGAAAAACGTTTCGATGATAAAAGATATTCCTTCGATGATAAAAGATACTCCTTCGATTACTTGGTACAAGCATACAGTTTTTCGCCATCGAGGGTTCGATTATTCTACGTGGACACGGTTCATTCAACCGTTTGATCCGATACATCATTCTCCTGTCGAGACCCTCTTTGGCATATTTCAATTTCTTCGAGGAGGTGATATTCTAGGGGAATGCCCCCCATTATTTGAGGTTGTTTAAAGAGAAGCCTCGAATACTTGATGAGTTCTCCTTAGGTAGCATATAGATGTTTCCTCATTAAAAACCTTGCCGGTAAAACCCTATCGGGATAAAAACCGATCGAAGGAAAATAGTGCAACAAATGCTTTAAAACCCAAGGTCTTCGAGTCGAAGGATGTTTAGGTGTCTTCCATTGGACGCCTGGTAAAAATTAGTGTGAAGCACAAAATGAAAAGGGAGAAGGTTATACCTTAGAAATAATAACGTTTGAGCATTGATATGTTCCAATTGTTTGAAAGTTGCTCGCCTTCTATGGTGCCGAGTTTGTAAGACCCTTTGCCGATTACTTCGAGGACGCGGTACGGTCCTTCCCAACTCGGGCCTAGCTTCACTTCATTTGGGTTTCGAGTGTTGAGGGTTACCTTCCTTAAGACTAAGTCCCCGACCCCGAAATGTCGGAGGTTTGTTCTCCTGTTATAATATCTTTTGATCCTTTGTTTTTGGGAGGCCATTCGGACTTGTGAAGCCTCTCACTTTTCATTTAATAGTTCGAGGGCTGTAGTCATGGCCTCATTGTTTGAGTCCTATGTGGCATGTCAGAATCCGGCTCTTGGCTCTCCGACCTCGACTGGTTTCAAATCCTCGGACCCATATACGAAAGAGATTGACGTCCCTCTTGTGCTCGACTTTGAAGTTGTTCGATATGCCCATAGCACCTCGGGCAACATTTCTCTCCATTTTCCTTTCGCATTTTCTAATTTATTTTTCAAGTTTTGAATGATGGTTTTGTTTGTGGATTCGGCCTGTCCATTTGCACATGGGTGGTAAGTTGTTGATAGGATCCTTTTGATTTTATGAGCCTGGAGGAATTGTGTTACTTTGCTTCTGATGAACTGCTTTCCGTTATCATATGTTATCTCGGAGGGGATCCCGAATCAACACATAATATGATCCCAGATGAAGTCGATGACTTCTTTTTCTCTTATCTTCTCGAAGGCCTGCGCCTCCACCCATTTTGAGAAGTAGTCAGTCATAAATAGAATAAATCAAGCTTTACCCGGTACCGTTGGTAGGGGACTGATGATGTCCATTCCCCATTTCATGAGCGGCCATGGCGATAAGACTGAATATAGCTTTTCACCGGGTTGGTGAATCATTGGTGCAAATCTATGGCACTTGTCGCATTTTCGGACGAAATATTTGGTGTTTTTCTCCATGCTATCCCAATAGTAACCTGCTCTGATCACCTTTCAAATTAAGTAATCGGCACCGGAGTGATTTCTGCAGGTGCCCTCGTGGATTTCTCGGAGCACGTAATCAGTGTCTCCCGGTCCCAAGCATACTGCTAAGGTCCCATCGAAGGTCCTTCTGTATAGAGTTCCATTTTCATCGAGTGAAAATCGGGCTGCTTTGGTTTGCAGGACCCTCGACTCCTTTAGGTCCATGGGTAGCTTCCCACTTCCCAAATAATCGGTGTACTTATTTCTCCAATCCCATATCAGACTGGTGGAGTTGATCTCGGCATGGCCTTCTTCGATCACCGACTTGGATAGTTGTACAATAGCCCCGAGGAGTATGTCATCTTCTTCGACGGATGATCCCAGGTTTGCGAGTGCGTCAGCCTCGCTGGTTTGCTCTCGAGGTATGTGGACCAGAGTCCATTCTTTGAAGCGGTGCAATGTGACTTGAAGTTTATCTAAGTATCTCTGCATCCTGTCTTCTCGAACCTCGAAGCTACCATTTACTTGGTTTACTACTAGAAGCGAATAACATTTTTCTTCGATGACTTCTGCTCGCAGGCCGTTGGCCAACTCGAGACCTACAATCATAGCCTCATACTCGACTTCGTTGTTAGTCAACATTGTAGTTTTTATAGAAGGTCTAATCATACCGCCCGTAGGTGGTTTCAGAACTATGCCGAGCCCGAACCCTTTCACGTTCGAGGCACCGTTGGTGAATAGGGTCCATACCCCTGACGATGTTCCCATTTTTAGTAAGAGTTCTTTCTCTACCTCAGGCATAAAGGCGGGCATAAAGTCGGCCATGAAGTCTGCCAGAATTTGGGACTTGATAGTTTTTCGGGGTTGATATTCGATATCATACCTCCCAAGTTCAATGGCCCATTTGGCCAATCGTCCCGATAATTCGGTTTTATGCAATATGCTTCGAATAGGATACGTTGTTAAAACACGAATGCGATGGCATTGAAAATAAGGCTTTAATTTTCGAGATGCACTTATTAATGCAAGAGCTAATTTTTCTAAGTACGGATATCTGGTTTCGGCATCTCCCAGGGTCCAACTTACATAGGAGACCGGGAATTGCGTACCTTGTTCTTCCTCAACCAGCACACCACTTACCGCTACATCGGATACAGCAAGATATAAGTACAACGTTTCATCATCCTTCTAGGTGTGGAGTAAAGGTGGGCTTGATAGATATCACTTCAGTTCCTCTAAGGCATGTTGGCATTCCGAAGTCCACTCGAAGCTGATTTTCTTTTTGAGCAAGGAGAAGAAATGATGACTTCTGTTCGACGACCTCGAGATGAACCGGCCCGAGGCCGCTATCCGTCTAGTCAGCCGCTGTACGACCTTTACATTGTTTACCACCGTGATTTATTTGATGACCTTGATTTTATCGGGGTTGATATCGATACCCTTGTTTGACACCATGAAGCCTAAGAATTTGCCTGAGGCTACTCCGAAGGCACATTTCTCGGGATTGAGCTTCATGTTGTAGCTTCTAAGGATGTCGAATGTTTCCTGCAAATGGATCAAATGGTCCTCAGCGCGCAGGGACTTAACTAGCATATCATCAATGTAAACTTCCATGGATTTTCCTAGTTGATGTTTGAACATCTTATTAACTAGGCATTGGTACGTGGCTCTTGCATTTTTTAGCCCGAAGGGCATCACATTATAGCAGTATGTACCATACTTTGTGATGAATGAAGTCTTTTCTCTATCCTCGGGATTCACTCAAATTTGATTGTACCCAAAGTAGGCATCAAGAAAATTGAGGATCTCGTGGCCAACCGTGGCATCAATCAAGCGATCGATGTTGGGCAACGGAAATGAATCTTTAGGGCATGGTTTATTTAAGTTTTTATAATCTACGCACATTCTTAATTTATTCCCCTTTTTGGGAACTACCACTACATTGGCCATACATTCGGGATATTTTACTTCCCTAATGGACCTATCTTGAGGAGTTTTGTTACCTTGTCCTTGATGAATGCATGTTTTATCTCAGACTGAGGTCTTCTTTTTTTCTTTATCGGTTTGAATCCGGGGTCGATGCTTAGTCGATGGGTGGTTATTTCCGGCGGGATCCCTGTCATGTCTAATTGGGACCAAGCAAAGCAATCGATATTGTTAAGAAGGAATTGAATGAGTTTTTTCCTGAGTTCGGGGGTTAACCCCGTTCCCAGGTATACCTTTCGGTCTGAGAGATGCTCGATCAAAATAGCCTACTCCAACTCTTCAATTGTTGATTTTGTTGCATCCGATTCTTCGGGGGAAACAAAGATTAGAGGAGTGAGGAGGTCTTCTTAATCATCCTCGGGGGCCTATTTTTCCTCTAGCTCCTCCGAGGTGGAGGGTATGGATGTTGGTGCCAAGTCGTGCACCGCAAACATTTCCCTTGACGAATGCTGCTCTCCATATACTATTTTTACACCGTCTTTTGTTGGGAACTTCATCATCTGATGAAGAGTTTATGGTACTGCCCTCATGTTGTGTATCCACGACTTTCCAATCAAGGCATTGTATCTCATGTCGCCTTCGATTACATGAAACTTGGTGTTTTGAACTATACCAGACACGTTGACTAGGAGGATGATTTCCCCCTTTCTTGTCTCACTCGCCATGTTGAATCCATTGAGGATTCAAGAGGCGGGTACGATTTGATCGAGCAGTCTGAGATGCTCCACCACCTTCAACCTAATTATGTTGGCCGAGCTACCTGGATTCACGAGCACACGTTTAATTTGAATGTTATTCAAGAGAAAGGAAATTACCAGTGCATCATTATGTGGTTGAGAAAAGGTCTCGAAGTCTTCTTTACTGAATGCAAGAATGTCCTCGGGCATATAGCTCCGAGTTTGCTTTTCTGTTGCGACGGATACTTTTGTCCGTTTGATCACGGATCCTTGAGGAGCGTCAATTCCTCCAATGATCATGTGAATGATGTGCTGAGTTTCTTTTGGTTCGTTCCTCCTGTTCACCTCTCTCTCTCTCGAAAGTGGCTATTAGTTCGATTACTGAGGAATTCTCAAAGATGCCCTTCACCGATCAGCCGATCCACCTCCTATCGAAGCTGCATACAATCCTCGATCCTATGACCGTGGATGCTGTGATATCCGCACATTAAGATGGGGTCTCTTCGGGAAGGATCTGACCACGCAGGTTTTGGCCACCTGATATCTCTGATCTTGCCCATGGCTGATACGATGTTCGAGACATCGACGTTGAAATTTTATTCTGATAATCGGTGCCTCCATTGTCCTCGAATGTCTGTCAAACCCGGTTTTTCTTATAAGTCCTCGAAAATTCTAGCCCCGAATTATCCTCAGGTCATTTCGAGGCATATCTCGTCTTGGAGTATCTCTTCGGTCTTTGGCATATGGCTGATATCTTTCTTTGCTCGATCTTGGATCCTTTTCTGTAGACTTTAATTCCTTGGCTATGAGCCTGCTGGGATATACTGATCCCAAGGGGGCTCCCAATCGATCATCCTCGACCCTGATCTTTGATTGATACCTGTTGTGCACATCCACCTAAGCTACATCGGGATATTCGACCAAGTTCTACGTTAGCTGCTTCGAAGCTATCGAGCTCCGTTCGTTCAAGCCCTGAGTGAAGGTCTGCATTGCCCAGTCATCGGAGATTGGTGGTAATTCCATTAGCTCCATTTGAAAGCGAGATACAAATTCCCTTAGCATCTCATTTTCTCTCTGTTTGATTTTAAAGACGTCAGACTTCCTTGTAGCGACTTTGATGGTGCCGGCAGGCGCCTTTAAAAAAGAGTCTGCAAACATGGAAAATGAATCTATATAATTCTGGGGTAGGTTATGATACCACATCATGTCCCCTTTTGACAGCGTTTATCCAAATATTTTCAACAGGACGGACTCAATCTCGTCATCTTTTAAGTCGTTCCCTTTCACAGCACAAGTATAAGCAGTCATCTTTTAAGTCGTTCCCTTTCACAACACAAGTATAGGCAGTAATATGCTCATTGGGATCCGAGGTCCCGTTATACTTCGCGAGATCGGGCATTCTGAACTTCTTCGGGATGGGCTTCGGAGCCGTGCTTGATGGGAATGGCTTTTGTACGAACTTCTTTGAATCTACACCCCTCAGAATCGGGGGCGAGCCCGGGATCTGATCGACCCTCAAGTTATGGGTCTCCACCTTTTTATCCTTAGCTTTTATCTTGTTTTCTCCTGATTCAATTCTCTTTGTGAGGTCTTTGAGCATCTTCATAATAGTGGGGTCGGCTGCTAATCCGTCATTTCTCGACCTTTCCGGTGCCTGCTCGACTTGAGGAGCCGTTTCCAACGGTGTTGTGCTTGGGGTTTTTTGATGGCTTTGTAGCTGAGCAATAGCCACTTGTTGTGCCTGTAACATTTCAAAAATGACATGAAGGCTAACTTCTCTTTCCTCCTGAGCTGGAATTTTCTGTGCTTCATGTTGGTTTTCTCGGCATACACCTTCGTCAGTATGAGAACTTATATCGACATGTTGGGCATTGCGTGAGCCAACATCCACGGGGATGAGTGCTGCTGCCACCCCAGGGTTTTGCAGTGGTACACCGGTGCCTGAAACAGCTACACCGTTCTCTCCATGATCCTTAGGACCGTTGTTTTTGTGTGCATTCACCGAGTTAGACATTTTTTGACCTGAAATCAAAGATTATTGGACAAGAAAAAGTGTGAACAATAACTTGTATTTTTAGAAAACAAGCACTAAAACAATCACTATTATTTTTAGCCCCACGGTAGGCGCCAAACTGTTTACCTTGAAAATGATAATGACAATTATATTTGATTTTGTGGTTCTAAAAATATGTGATTTATTTTTATACTAGTTGTTAGGCAATAGATGCTAAGTGTGAGCTAAGAGAATAAGGTAAGAGTAAAGAAAAGTAGTGATATGCAAATCAAGCTGTTACAAAACAGAGTCTCGAGGTCGAACTATAATGCCTAACAGAGGACGGTCGATGGAGGAATAACAGTATGGAGGGCCTCGAGGATAATCTTTTATGATCAATAATGAGCAATAAATGAAGAACAATTAATGAACACGATAAATGAAAAGCAATAAATTCGTAGAACAAATGTTGAGTATGTTAAGAAGGTAGAGAATGTTCTTGTTGTATTCAGTATTCATGTGTCTCAAAAAAATGACAAAGGTCCCCTTTATATAGGACTGAGAATCCCAACATAGTACATGTAAAATTATTACAAAGAAATACTGCTGGTACAACTATATAATTGTCCGGTACGGACTTGTACTATTTTGCAGGCGTTGTCAGCTTTAACCAACTGCTCTTGGGAGCTTCCCGCCTTTCTATGTCGGTCTTCGATATTTATTCTGTCTTGAGTTATATCGGTCCCTCGATATACTTTCTCGAGGAATGCACCTCGGGGTTTATCTTTGGATTCTGCTCTGATGAAATCGTACCGGGCTCGGAATGCCGTAGAGGCCTCAAAATCGGTCATCTCCGGTTTTGACCGTATACAAATACCCAGTCTCATTAGGCCTACAAATAACCCCCAAACCAATTTCGATCATCGCCAAACAAGTAAGCAACCTTCCATAAGTCCATAGCTACCTATCCATAACATATACCATAAGTTATCCAATTCATATAATATCTTCATAGTCTGCAATCAAGGAATAGTCTACCTAAATGAACATTCAGTTTCTAAACCTCAAGAATACTAGAATATCCATATCCGATCCCAACTCCACTACTCAAATGACTGATACATCACTCATACACAATCATCTTACGGAAAATACTCACATAATTCTTCTGCACCATGTATCAAAACCTGAACCTCATCATCCCAAAACTAGGTGATCACCGTAGCACTAGTCAAACATCCGCAAGTCAAAACACAATGCGCCTCCTAAATTGCACACTCTACTCATGTGTCATCAAATAGTACTAGCATTCTCTTAAACACCTAAAATCATCCATTCCTTCAAGAAATCATGACCTTCCATTCGAAACTAAACCATAACCTTGTCCATGCAAATAGCAATCCTGCACGGGTCACCAAAACTATCAATGCCAACTAGTGGAAATACGAAAATCTCATAATAAACTCTGAACCACCGGTTGGATAAACATCCCATCGAACAGAAACATTCTACTTAACCAAATCAGGGAGAACATCACAATGCAGATGACCTCCTATATCCGTAGAAGACATCAACCC
Source organism: Nicotiana knightiana (assembly GCA_005239525.1). Taxonomy (NCBI): domain Eukaryota; kingdom Viridiplantae; phylum Streptophyta; class Magnoliopsida; order Solanales; family Solanaceae; genus Nicotiana; species Nicotiana knightiana. Next base: position 130,323 of record ML422767.1, on the reverse strand, counting down.
CGAACCATGGCCATAACCATCGTGAATTATTCAAACCTCATTAACACATAATTAGATCATCAGGACTAATTTTCTCTAACTCGACTGAATCACACAGACTACCAAACCCAAAAGTAACTCACCCCGAAATGCTCACTCTGAAGGGACCTTCGTTGAACCTGAAGCCATTTCTTGCATCTCTCCAATGCTACCATGTAAAGTCAATATTGATATAGAAGTACTACAAATCCAGACACCATCCACTACCAAAATCAATCTATAGACATGAACAAATTCAAAAATCCTTAAATACCATATGTGAATCTTGAACTCATCGGCACCTTCTCGATAGCCATTCACATTGATCTAATCTTCAATAAATAGCAAACACACACTGAATAACCCGCACTTCACCAACACATGAATATACGAAGAAGAAGCTAAGAAATTCCTTTTCCTTGCACACTATATCCACAATGAATAGCAATCTCGAATCATTCCCGAAGTCATCCTTTTCGAGTCATATCTAATCCACAAGCGTCCCTTAGTCTATAAACTAATATAACACATGATCCTACAAATGGATCATCAATAACAGACACCCCCACATGGCTAGAAGCCATATAACACATTGTTAGTAACCCATATTACCCTTCCTTCATAGCTGCCCCAGTCCCGCACTGTTAGTCAGCTGAATACTTCATAAACTTATGTAACACTAATCATAAAAACACTCCATGGACTCTGACAAGTGGATACTCGTCCTTTGTGACAGTCAAGCCACCTTCCTCAAATTCTCCAAAATGACAAGATATGAATTCCACTGAATAGAGCCCTCATATAAAACACACGACCTTAAATCTTCACGCATGAGATAACCCACCGGCTAGACTCAAATCCATACCTTCTCATGACTCTACCATGGTCACGACAACTAGGCAACCAAACACATGGAGAGATGATCAAGCATCCATACCCTTTCGCAGTCGACATGCAAAATGACAAGCTGTTGATGCACGCTGGTATTTGGTGCTCAACATGACATACAGATGAATGGAAAGAAATTGAAGTTGCAAGTTCAAGCTGAACCAAGATCGCACAATAAGGAATAAAAGAAGGGAAGTTTCCTAAATTCCCTGTAGCCTCTGAAATATAGGTGTGGATGTCATCATACCGATCCGTAAGACTCTACTAGACACTTGCTAATGACTCGTAGAACCTATGAAGCTAACTCTGATACAAACTTGTTGTCATGACCCGACCAACCATTTTGAGCTCTAGCGCATCTTTAAACAGTTTGAGGCCTTGAGTAACTTCAATTCATGTATTATGGTATATACGTATGGTCTGTTTTGATTTTTGGGAAGTTCGGAGTTAATTTGGAAGGATAATTTTCATTTCGGAAGCTTTAAGTTGGAGGAGTTGAACAAGGTTTGATTCTTGAGTAAACGACCTCAGAATCAAGATTGGAAGGTTCCAATAGGTTCGTATGATGATTTTGTACTTGGGCGTATGTTCCGGTTGAGTATCGGATGGTCTGGAATCGTTTCACGCCTAGTGTAAAACGTTGGCCTTTTGAAGGTTTTAGAATTTCCTAAGTTTGATTTGAAGTGGACTTTGGTGTTATCGATGTCCATTTGGGATTCTAAGCCTTGAAATAGGTTCGTATTGTAATTTGTGACTTGTACGTAAACTTTAGCGTCATTCCAGAATGTCTAAGTAGGATTCAGACACGTTCGGCGAAGCATGAAGGTATGAAAGTTAAGAGAGTTTAAGAATCGAGTGTGATTTTAATTGTTGATTTTGATGTTGTAATTCGTGTTCTGGGCCTTTGAAAAAGTTTACATAGGGTATATAAACTTGTTATAATAATTGGACGGTGTTCCTCGGACCTCGGGTGAGTTTTGGTGGTTTCAGACCACTTTTAGACCTTTTTGAACCGCTAATATCTGATGCTAGGGGTTCTCTTAACAATCACAGAGGTCTGGGCAGCGATCACAAAGAGAAAAGTTCATTCCAAGCCTTGTGAATCGCGATCGCGGAAGGAAGTCGCGATCGCGTAGAAGGAATTTCTGATGTCAGTGGTCTGACTTCGGGAACTTATATCATGAAATCTGTAAGGAATTTCGAGATGATCCAAAAAGAAAGGTTATAGCCCTTTAAATCTAATTTTCAGAAAATTAAACCAGTCATCATTTGAAATTTTGTACAAAAGGTTATGAGCATTATACCAAAGGGTATCTGTGAAGAAGAAAACACAATTTGTACATCGCGATAGCGGGATTTTGGCCGCGATCACGATGAAGAAAACAATGATGGAACATTTGTTAATTGTGACCACATGGATAATGAGCACGATCATGAAGAAGGAGGCCTAGTAGGTGTATTAAACATCTATTTTTGGGATTTTGAGCTCAATTTTTCACTTTTAAGTTATCGGAGTACATGTGGGGTGATTTGGGGTGATTCTTCAAGACCATTTTTGCCATATATCATAAGGTAAGTTATTCCTACTCGTTTCGAGTTAAATTCATGGATTATATATAGATTTTAATATTTGATAGAAATTGTGGAATTTTCAGAAGAAAACGTAGAAATGGTAGTTTTTAGATTTTGACCACGAAATTGGACATGAAATTAGGAATAAATTATATATTTGAGTTCGTGGTACTATGGGTAATGTTTATCTTTGAAATTTTTGGAATTCAGACACGTGGACCGGGGTTGATTTTATTGAATTTTTGAGCGGATTTAGGAATTGTTATAAATTGATTAATTATGAGTATTGGAGTATATTTTAATTGGTTTGCACGTTATTTGACTAGTTTCTCATCGATATGCATCGATTAGCGGTATAGAGGCGTTGGATCTGGTTATGGGGCTTCGAAGCTAGGTAAGTCTCCTATCCAACCTTGTGAGAGGAAATTTACCCCGTAGATGTTATATTTGTTATGTGCTACATGTTGTGGGGTCTACGCACATATGAGGTGATGAGTGTCCGTGCGTATGATAGAATTCATGATTAGGTTTGGATATTCTTAGACTCACGCTATGCTTTAATTATAATATTTGAATTATTATTGCATATTTAATTGCTTTAATATACATTTTGCCTGAGATGAGATTTGCGTAAAGTATCAGACTTACGATTCATGATGTATGGATAGCTAATTGATTAGTATTCACGACCCAAATCGGAGGGCTGCGACAGGCACCCGGTACTTTACTCAACCGAGTACCAACATAACATATCTTTCTTATCTTACTATCAAGGGTAAATGTGCTAAAATGGTCATCATGACATAACCGAAATACAACATAAGGGAATGCTAGACATAGGACGACCTAACATGATATAGAAACTTATACATGTGACATACAAGCCTATAAGGCTGACAAGATCATTTGTAAACTGAAAACATAGGCCGAAAAGGCCATACAAGTATCCATATACCTGACATTTGTCTACAAGCCTCTAAGAGTACATAAACATCATAAAGGTCGAGACAGGTCCCCACCATACTAGTCAATACATGTCCCAATCATACTGACCAAATAGACAACTCCAGAGCAAGTGGAGTGCAGCAACACCTTCCGCTGAGCTGATAGCCTACTAGGAGGACTGTCAACCTGTCTATCGGGACCTGAAGGATGAAACGCAACATCCTCAGGCAAAAGGGACGTCAGTACGAATAAAGTACTGAGTATGTAAGGCAGAAAATCATAAATAAGAATAATAATGTAAAGAGAGATGTAGGAGATACAACATGTAGCATCTGAGTGCCTCTGAGAGATAGTGACATGAAATACGTGATACATATATATACATAATAATTTAAAAACATCCGCCTCTGTGGGCATCATCATCATCATATCGTACCTGGCCTCGAAGAGGAATCGGTAAAAACATATCCGACCATCATAAGGCTCGGTAGAATCGTACCCGGCCACGTGGAGCTCGGTAAACCCAACTGATCAGCGGTTGCACAATAGGTGCCGTACCCAGTCGACTATAGCGCGACTGGGTAGAATAAAACATATACTAAATATAATGCATGCTGGAGTCATGGAATCACGCTCTAAACCTTTCAGAGTGACGTAAGGTAGTTGAACCTTTGATTAACATTATGGACATCATACCATCAATATGAACTTCACTAGGACTCAAGGATCCTACATACTTTCTTAGAATAACTTTGTAAGAAAAGAACAACATGGACAACTTTAGTTGCTAAGAGTAGATTCATTATGAAATATCGTATCATTTACGTTCATTTAACTTTAGATCATGGCAAAATAATGAAGGAAGAGGCTTAACATACCTTTGCAATCTTCTCTCCATTCGTCAACCAAGCTCAATATGATCTTCTTACGTCTACAATGAGAACCTGACTTCGTCGTCATCATATAAGCATTGTAACTCTCATATTTCAAAACCAATATTCTACAAGAAAATGGACAGCACCTCCCCTATTTTAACTACATCCCATATGTTACCAAAAGTCACCAAACATCCCAAACAACAACAATATAATTCACAATAAGCTCTCCGATTAGTTCAACAATCATTTTGAGCGGCAAACTTGATTGGAGTCCGTATAACCCATATCACACCTTATATACTTCTTACATTAACTTAAAAATATCATTAATATGATAATGAAGTAATTCACCAATGATTCCATCCTTATACCATATATTTATATCAAAGGAAACAATCCACAACTCCAGCTTTCTTCAATTGACAATTTTATTCACTAGTTCATGCCTAGTCCAACCATTTAACTTAACCTACATAAATACAACCTTAAGAACTTGTAAGAACACAATACATTTACCTCCTATAGTAGCTTCAAGTTTAAATCCAAGTTATATTTAGCTTACAACAACCCTCAATGACAATACAACACCATAGAAGTGACTTAAGCTAATCCAAGTATTATCTTATAGTTTATTGTCCTAACAACTTAACCAACATACAAGAAAGATTATGCACAATTATAAGCTGTTATAATCACCTTAGACAGTATCAACAACTTGAAATTTCAGCCAATTATCCTCAATGACACCACAACACTATAGGTGTTGTATACTCTTCTTGAATCAACTTTTGGTGTTCAAGTTGGAGTGTAAACACTCGTAGTTCACCTTGAAAATCTAATATGTATGAAGGAGTGACTGATTATTACCTTAATCAAAAGGAATCATACTACACCTGAGGTTACTTCACTTTGAAGAACCCTCCAAAACAGCCACAAGATGAAGAACTACGATATAGCAAGCACCACGGGGTTTCTAGCGTTGGATTTATATTTTTATCTTAACATTTCACCCTAAAATCATGAAGGAACCATTGGAGATCATTTAGGAAGGTTTAGGAACTGTTTTTGATGATAAAAAAGAGTGAAAATGATTTATAATTGACTTAAATACAAGCTGGAGTTTACACCGACTTTGTGGGTCCCATGGGAGCTGCTTTGCGCAGTCTTGAAAAAATGCGAATGTCTATCTACTCTGACGTTTTATTGATGAACGGTTAAATGTGTTATAGATTAAACTTGTAGATATTCAATTTGGTAGGTATATCATCCCATATTTCGAAGTATACTGGGAGAAAAGCTCAGCTACATTTTACCTAAGTTTCAACAAATTTATGAATGTAACTTGTGAAGACCTTTGCCAACTTTTGTTCCACAACTTTCTTGACTTCAAAACGTAGTACAAGACTATCATACAAAAAATTAACTCATAGCATAACCTCCTTATCATGTAAATGAACCATATTCTCACCTTAAATTACATGTTATAATGTTCCAAACTCGACGACTTTCGACGAAACTTATTTTCTTCAATTGGTTTAGCTTCTAAGATTTCCAACCCTCTTGGTACTCGTTATTCACGATCTTAAATATTTGTAACCTCCAAGGTAACATGATTAACTTACTTTATATGCTTCTAAATATAATCTTATTTCTGAGCTTACATCAATTGATTTACGATGTACTCTCACGTACGAAAACATAGGGTGTAACATCATTCCCCCCTTTCGAACATTCGTCCTCGAATGTTGACTAATGCACTTATCCGTCTCTTAAGAAATAATTCTTACGAATACTTTAATATTGTCTTTTCCATGTAGGGAGTTGTTCGGTGAATAAATCTAAAGGCTAGGGCATTCCCCCCTTTAGGCCTATTTCTCACACCACGACTTGTGGTCGAAATTCTTCCAATCTAGTAACTGTTTCTACCTTCCTTCATGCAGCCTGTACGATTCTAACCTTGAATGAGCGCCAATGCGACTCTTATCTCCTTTTTCCGTTAGCGTTTAACCAATCTCTAGGCTTCACTTTGTGAACATATATAGTATTATGGCAAGATGTCCCTCTGGGAAATCTATAGGTGTACTAAAGTTCTTTGCTTGGTACTTTGTTGAACTTACGACTATTGCTATATCTTATTTCATAGCCTTAGTTATCTATGCTTATGGCTTTACCACAACTAGGTAGGTCATACTGTTCCATAACTCTTATTTCAGTTTATTATTATCGAGGCCCACCACCCAACTCCAAGTTACTCTCTCACTGCTTATCCTATATGTATAAATCTAAGCCATTTAATGCTTCCTTATTACGGTTCATCTTAATAATGACAGCCTAATCTCATCTCCTATTTGTAGCTTTCATTCATATATTGTTGATTCACCTTAATGTTAATCTATAATCTACCACTGAAAACTTGAAACCTCTTATTTAATATATCGTCACTAGGGCTCACGTCTCATCGGGGAACATCTGAAGTGATTTTTCTGTTCCACTTAGGGACGATACTATACTAAAATAACTGTATTTCATAGTATCCCAATGAGATTCATCCTATCGGGGGGGGGGGGGGGGGGGGTGGGGGGGTT
>ML422767.1:0-122868 GCA_005239525.1 Nicotiana knightiana | reverse complement strand
GGGGGGAGGGGGTATGGGGGTATTCTAATCCTGTTTCATCCATGAAATTTCTTTTTCTTTAAATCATTACTCAATCAAATGCCTAAACGTCATCTTCTTATCTATCAAACTTGCACCCTTATTCTATTACCAGAGAACAATTTCATCTCTTCTAATATCTCCTCGTCTTAGACTCCTCTAAGTTCATCCAGGATGTATCGAGCTTTCTACAACTTACAGAAACCATCAGTGATGAGTTTAATTGTGAGGACTTACCTATTCTTGTCACCTTCTCACTTACATTTTCTTATCCTTAGTTCTATCTACCAAAAACCTTATCACTCTCCGATACTTGAGCTTGCTACCTACACATATCTATATATACTACTCGCAACCTTTTTTTAACTTGCTAGCACCATAGATTTTCTTTCGTGCCTTCTCAATTGTCATCAAAGGTAAGCAATTACTTTTTCTAGTCGTTCTACTGTGTGCATACTTGATATTACATCCCGTACTTTAATATTAGGATGAGTCGTAATAATCTATATGGGGTTGAAGAGATTAAGACAATTCATGAAATTTTAGAGATAGGACTCAATTTTGAACTTATGAACAGTTAAGATAATCATTCATGACCTGGTAGTAAACCCTGTAATATAATGAAAGGAATTCATTCTCATATTACTTCAATTTGAATTTTTCTTGACATTACCCGAAGTGGAATTAAGTTACGAATTCAAGGGTTAGGAGAAGAACCTGAAAATGACATTAAAAAAAATTAGGTTTGAATCTAAAATTTTTTGGTCTAGAAACTAGTGAATTTTGCTGATAGGGTGTACATAGAAAAAAAGGATGCGTCAAATTGAAACCAGGTTTAATTGTTGAAATTTGCAATGCTGTTTCATGGTTCGTTGGTACTGAATAACACGAGAACTTAATTATGCAACAATATGTGTGTTGTAGCAATCATCAATTGACTATGTTATAATAAGACCCCGTAAGTTTAATAATTTTGATACCGTTAGATATTATATTAGTGAGGTATTTTCTTTTAAGTGGAGTATTCTAGTAAAAGTTTTATAAGTATGATTTTAGATAGTTACCATTAGTACTATTTTCGAATGTGGTAAATTACACTCATAATATGAGAAAGTTTATGAGATTTACTTTATTGTAAAGATAGAAATTATTTTTTCACAAGAAAAGAAGGTTATCTTTTTACCATTTTAAGAATTAAGCGTACGAGAATTTGTACTCTTTATATGAGATTAGAAAAATTAGAAGTTGAGAAAATATATGTATTTTTACATGAATATTTTAATGAAATAATAGTGTATATATTTATTTTATATAGTAACATATGAACATGATAGTAGGGTATAAAATGTATTAGTAGTAAATAATAATTTAAGTAAATTGAAATAATTTTTAATTACGTGAATAATTGATTAATGGGAGATTAGCAAAATAATTAAGGAATTAATTATTACATTATTGGCTAAGATTTACAATTCCAAAACGTGGCAGCAGCATAAGAGTCTTCAAGTGACTCTTAGATCATCTTACTAGGTGTCACTTTAAAAGGGATTCTTGGCTAAGCCATACAAAAGCTCTAAATCTACTAAGTATATGAACAGGGGAAAATACTCATTAAAACAGCACAAAGATTTCCCGTAAGTAAGCTTGGGAGTTTGGCCCACTATTGTCTACCTGTTATTACCCACTAAATTTACCCAACTCACTCAATTGGCACCCATAGCCAACCCTTTGCTTATACGGGTTAATTGTTTGCTCCTTAAGTAGTTATATGCCATACTTTCTAGTCTGACCCTGTTATTTGCAAATTATAAGTAACAGTTTAAGGGAAGAGAGAAATTCATATGAGTGTTACTTTGGAAGCCAGGGTGTGCTTGTGTATCTTCATAATGACTCTTCATTTTCTCATTAATTTGGTTTTCCAGCAGTAGCTTTTGTTAGTAAGATATCGACATGCTTGTATGGAGTGCTAGTTCCAGTGTATACATCATACGATGAGTTCGCGTAAAAATAAATAAATGGGCATATGAAAAAGACTTGCTCCAAAAATAGTATCTTTAGGTATGTTAAGGTTATCCTTTCTTTCTTTTATGCATGATCTATACGACACAAGCAAAACGAGCAAATGCACACTTTCCATAAATAAATTACTCTATTCGTAGAAATACTAGAGATGTTTATATTCTTATTCTCCTATAAGTCTTATTATTCTATCTTCTGTTCATAGGTCTCAGAATAATAAGCAGTTGATAAAGTTTATCCGAAGGTAATATTGAGATTATTAAGACATTTTCATGCATTTCATTCATTTATATATGTACATTGATCCATGACCAGACGGCATTATATATGTGTATTTATATGTATATTATATTTATATAGGATATGGTAAAAAGGTTACGGTGTTATATACGCACCACCGCCTGATCAGCTTGTATGCGTTGATGATTTTGCTCACAGTAGCCGAGATGATATGATGGGATGCCCTCAGAGGATTGATGATGTTATGAACACATGTACCTAAGCACGACATAGCATTCATACTCATATGCATGACACAATAAGTATTAAATAATATAAAGAGTTATCCAGACTTACAGGTTGAGTCATGTAATCCCTGTTTCTTTCATGTCCTTTATATATTGATTTACATGCTTTACATACTCAATATATTATTCGTACTAACGTCCTTTTATTAAGAATGCTGCATTCATGCCTGTAGGTATAGATAATAAGTTTGACGAGCCCTCATAGTAGACGAGATTGACTTCAGCAGGATTGGTAAGACTCCACCTCATTCGGAGTGCAGCCGAGTCTATGAGTCATCGTGTCTGAAGTTTTCTACAGACTTATGGGTAGGCTGTTACCCTGTCTCATTTGATGGTAAATAATCTTAGAGGCTTTGTAGACAGAGGTTCAGTTTGTACAATATGTCAGAGGACTTGACGGCCCATATGTATTCATGTCTTAAGAACGATAGTTTATTGATACAGTGTTTCCCACTTACAGTTGTACATTATGAGTTGTGGCCATGTTAGCCCATGATAGTTACAAAAGGAATGAGTTCAGCCAACTCGACCTATGTATGTTCTAGTTTTGATCAAATGATTATGAGTTACAGAGTGGTTCGCTCGGGCTAGGTCGGCACCGGGTGCCAGCCACGCCTCCCCAGGTTTGGGGCTTGACACTTTCTTTATCTTGGTGTTCACAAATACAAGAATACCATTGTATTTGTAAAAATGAGCTTCACACGTGTAATACTTATGATGACTCTACAATCTATGTGGAGAAATGACAACATGACAACTGGACGAGACTTTATGAAGAGGAACGAGATAAAGAGGATCAAAACAACATACCCACGGGGTAATCAGATACGGGAATTTCAACCTAATTGAGAAGGCGAAGAGACACAGTCAGAATGAATCAAGACGGAATAAAGGGAAGATTCGGGGATCTTCAATTAATGAGCCAAAACGTTATATAATCTTCACGCAACATTTATGATTAATCATTGTAACATTATATTAATGGCATTATTCTCCATTAATGATCAATCACTAAAAAGAGTAGACGTTATATTAAGAAATTCCCTATAAAAGGGAGTAAAATATAACTTGTAAGGACACGTTCGAATCACTATTGAAATATACTTAGTTTTTACGCATGTTTATGCTTTCTATTTACGAATTTACTTACAATTATTAGCATATTCTTTGGTTATCAGAAACTCGTGTTCTTCTTAAAATAGCTTTGGCAGAGAATCTAATTCTTTGTTCAAACAAATTGGTTCCGTTATCGATAATCTGATAATCTCTATTTTTTTTCAAACAACATTCTGTAAATTATGTCGAACACAAACGACAACAACCAACAAAGGATTGGAACTCCAGTTCCATCACCTTCAAGTTCCCCACGAGGCTCAAGGGAACATTCCATAGAGAGATCTACGACTCAAAATAATAATCACAATGAAAATGAACAAACAGGAGAACAAGATCCTGTAAAACAAATGGTTGGTGAATATTTGACTCAAGCCTTACACCCTTTCATGAGGGGACTGCCAGCTGCATCAACTGCACCTCCTCCTAACAACACCGCAACTGTGGAAAATTCACAATCCGGACTAGCAAACTCAGGAAGTAGAGGCACTCCAAATAGTCCCTCGAAGCAAGATCATGTATGTCCAGTAATCCAGAATTACAGTCTTTATTACTAACCTTGCAGAAACAGGTGAAGGAACAAAACGACCGAATCGAGAAAATTCCTGGAGTACCACCTGTTATCAAAGGCATTGGCGTTGATAGATATTCTCAACAACCTTGGAAGCCAAATGCAGCACCTTTGCCTATTCCTAAGAAATTCAAAATGCCTAATATTCCCAAGTACGATGGGACAATTGATCCACGTGATCATATAAATGCTTTTACTACATGAGTAAAAGTCAACGATCTGACCAAACAAGCAATTGAATCAGTACTAGCCGAGAAGTTCAGAGAGACACTCACCAAAGGAGCACTAACATGGTATTCTCTTCTACCCGAAATTCTATTGACTCGTTTGCTGAGCTTGCATATTCTTTTATAAAAGCACATTCTGGTGCACAAAAAGTCAAAAAAAGAATGGAAGGCATATTCAAGATAAAACAAGGAGACGCGGAGTTGCTCCAAGAATTTGTAGACAGGTTTCAACGAAAAAGGATGCTGCTACCAAGGGTACCTGACAATTGGGCAGCAATGGCGTTTGCAAGTAACTTAAATGACAGAAGCTCAGAAGCCACGAGAAGGCTCAAGGAAAGCTTGAGAGAATTCCCAGCCACAACATGGAACGATGTCTATAACATGTACAACACCAAGCTACAAATAGAAGAAGACACCATTGCTCAATCAAAAGATGAAGATCGAGCCAGTTCTAGACACTCCGAATCAGAAAGGAGAACAAGTAAGAAAAGGTACGATCCATATATGGGTCCTTCAGGACAAGAAACTCGTTCCAGGTTTCAGAACACACGGTCGAAATATAGATCGTCAAATAGAGATACTAACTCATCCTCCTCAAGATCTAGAAAAGATCGAGAGGAACGGAACAAAGGTAATGCAAGAGTTGGAGACTACAACTTCAACGTAAGTACTTCTGAATTAATTATCGTACTGATAAACATGGGCGATAAAGTTCGATGGCCCAAAGAAATGAGATCGAATCCAAATAGAAGGAATCCAAACTTCTGGTGCGAATTCCATAACGATCATGGACACAGAACATCATATTACAGATTGTTGCAAGGTGAGCTAGAACAATTATTAAAACAGGGTTATCTAATAGAACTGTTTAGTGAAAAAGGCAAACAAGCATATATGAAGAACAGGCAAGAGCCCCCGAAACCACCATCTCCAAAGAGAACAGTGAATGTGATAAACGGAGGAGATGAGGTGAACGGAGTAGTCTGCAAAAGAACAACAAAATTCACAATTACACACGGGAAGCAGATTCGTGAATACATGGAAACATACAATATAACATTCGACAATACAGATGGCAACGGATTGCTGCTTCCTCATAACGACGCTATGGTAATATCTGTACTCATACATGACACTAATGTAAAAAGAGTGTTGATTGATCCAGGTAGCTTAGTCAACATCATTTTGTTGAGCGTTGTGGAAGAAATTCTAATGGAGGATTGAGTAATCCCAAAAGCACGAGCCTTATCTGGGTTTGACAACTCTATGGTCATAACAAAAGGAGAAATTGAGCTTCGTACCTATGCAGAAGGAGTAATAAAAAATACGAAATTTCAAGTCATTGACACCGATATGGCTTACAATGTAATCATGGGGAGACCATGGATCCATGACATGGAAGCAATACTATCTACTTTACACCAGGTAATAAAATTCCTTACCAAATGGGGAATTCAACATATTCGAGGCGATCAGCAGACCTCAAGGAATATAAATTCAGTAGTACACTCAAACAAAAAAGAGGTAGCGAAAGAGTCAAAAGACGAGGAAGTCGCCCAATTACGTACGGAAGAAGAAATTGGAACCCCAATAGGTACGGAAGAAAGAAGCCACGAGAAGGTGAACCAAATCACCATAGAGGCAACATCAACACATATAGACATGGATTCCATACTCGATGTCATTCAGGATCTAGAAGAAGACGAGCATATTAAAACAACTATTGAGGAGTATCTCACTGTTTGAGCAGAAGCCTGAGCAAAAAGTTCATATAGGCACGAGGCTAAGCCCCGTAAGAAGAGGTAAGTTAATTGAATATTTAAAAGCTAACTTAGATTGTTTCGCTTGGTCCCATTCAGATATGACAGGTATACCTCCGGAAGTGATGACTCATAAACTAAATGAAGATGCATCCTTCGTGCCTGTCAAGCAAAATAAAAGAAAGCAAGGACCATTCAAGAACCAAGTGATCAATGAAGAGGTACAAAAACTCTTGAAAATTGGTGTAATACGCGAGGTAAAATATCCTAATTGGTTAGCTAATACTGTAGTGGTACCCAAAAAGAACGCTAAATGGAGAGTATGACTTGATTACACAGATTTTAATAAAGCATGCCCCAATGACTCCTTTCCATTACCACACTGTAACGACCCGACCGGTCGTTTTGCATTATCGGACCCCGTTCCCCTAAATGAAACTTCCCATAGTGGCTTATTATGAATTATGACTTGCGGGGACTGATGGTTCGGGATTCGAAAGTGTTTAGAGTGCTCTAGGAATACTTGGTTCCTAAAGGTTGGCCTTTTAGGCCAAGTTTGACTTCGGTCAATATTTTTAGTAAACGATCTCGGAATCAAGTTTCGACGGTTCCGACAGTTTCGTGTGATGATTTCATACTTGGGCGCATGTTCGGAATGGGTTTTGAATGAACTGGGGGCATTTCGGTGCCCAATATTGAAATAAGAGTTCCTTAGGTTCCTATTGTGGTTTGAGTCGTGTTTTTGAGTTATCGAGGTTCGAATGGAATTCTAAGACTAGGAATAGTTCCATTATGTCATTTATGACTTGCAAATACAAAATTTGGTGTCATTCCAAGTAGTATAGGTCGGTTCGGCGCGTTGTTAGCGAAGTCAAGAAAACTTAAAGTTCCTAAGTTTGGTTCTAGGGGTTTTGAGGTGTGATTTTGAGTTTTAGTGTTGTTTTGGGTGTTCCGAAGGCTCGAGCAAGTCCGTATTATGATTTGGGACTTGTTGGTATATTTGTACGGGGCTCGGGTGGGCCCAGGTGCCTCCCGAACACCACACAAGGCCAAAACACAGCTAAAATAGCTGCTGGTGCACCTGTTTTGGTGTGACCGCAGGTGCGGATGCCCAGTCGCAGGTGCGGGACCACTCCTGCGGTCCCAGCCTTGCAGGTGCGACCCCCAGTAGGCAGCCTATTTCTCGCAAGTGCAGACTCCTCGTCCTTTTCCACAAGTGCTAGCCTTTGCTCGCAGGTGCGAGACCGCAAGTGCGGTCCTCGAGCCGCAGGTGCGGAACCACTTTCAGGCAGTGTGTTTCTTTAAAATACGGGATTTCTTCATTTGTCTTCATTTTCTTCCTCCATTAGAGCACTTGTGAGCTTCAAAAAAGGGCTCCACGACCCAACCACCGAAAGATAAGTAAGTTCTATCCTAAAGTGGTTCATGTATGCATTCTTAGGAGGATTTAACTACTTAATTAGTGGAAAATTTAGGAATTTGGGTAGTAACCTAGGGCCTTCAAGAATTTAGAAAATTTCCCGTCAATTAGCTATGAAATCAAGTAAAAATCATATATTAATGATCCTTAGGCTATGGGTGAATGTTTCCTTCGAGTTTTTGGAATCCGAGCATGCGGGCCTGGGGTTTGATTTTAGGATTTCTTAAGGAATGGTGAATTTGGCTAAGTAATAGAAGAATTCCATGCTTTGAATATAAATTGATATATTTGTATAACATTTGGCTATTTTCGAGTCCGTGGGTGTCGAGTTCTGGAGTTTCGGGCGCATTCTTGACCCGGGGAGTAGGTGCTACGCGAGGTGAGTGTCTTTTCTAACCTTATAAGGGGGAACTGCCCCCCTAGGTGATTTAAATGCTATATGTGATAATTGTGGGGGCTACGTACGTACAAAGTGACGAGAGTCCGTACGTAGCGGCTATTACTATTATGTCCGGGTAGTTAGGACCACTTCATGCCTTGTGTTTAACTTGATATGAACTATATGTTTAATAAATTAAATGTTACATTTTGCGTACTTCCCTGAGTTCATGGAATTTGATAAACTTGTAAGAATTGTTCATTGAAAAGTAATTTTAAAAAGGAATAATGTGTGTGCATGTGACCGCTTCGCAATTTACATTCCGCGAGCGGAGTGTGATTTTCCCCCACTCTTATGGGAACGGTCCGTACGCCACGGCGGATTGAGAGATGGACTTTTGGTACGGGCTGTTCGATCCTCGGCAATGGATAGAGAGGATTGAGAGATGCACTTTTGGTACGGGCTGTTCGATCCTCGGCAGTGCATAGATGTGAGTACTTTGTGGAGAGGTGCACTTATGGTTCGTGCCGTTCGACCCTTGGCAGTGCACGGACATGACTATCTTATGACTCCGGTCGTTTATCCTTACCCTGCATGCGCATGATTTATTTGTTACTAAATTCATGGATATTGATTTGACAGATATTTGGGGGAAAGTGAAGTAGTAATTGTTTTACTCATTCCCAGTACTTCCTTGGATTTCAGGGCCTTATATATATTTCTTGCTTCACTTCCTTTACATGCCTACCGTTTCTATCATATTCTGTTAAATTATATTGTTGGACCTTAGTGAGTGTCATGTTGACCTCCCGTCACTACTTCTTCGAGGTTAGGGAGGATACTCACTGGGTACATATATATTTATGTACTCATGCTACGCTTCTGTACTTAATTGTACAGGTTCTGAGGCTGGTGCATCTGGTTGTCGGACTGGAGCTTGACTTGATATTAGACACACCTGACTTCACGGTTAGCTTCTTTTCCTCCTGGAAATCTCCAGCAGCACCATGGGGTTTTCTTTTGCTTATTTCCCGTCCATTTCCTTCAGACAGTGGGACTGTATATTATATCTTTTGTATATTCTGTTAGTATGCCCGTAGGACTTGTGACACTAGTTCCTGGCACACACGTGATAGTTTTTATGGATTTCGGGTTTGTATATATATTGGCTCACTCCTCTTCATGACTGCTTTTGACTAAAAACTAGATATTTATCCTTGTCGAATCATGTTTTAAGCTTTAAGAACTGAGTATATGTTTAAATGATTAATCTAATAAGAAAGAATCCTTGGTATATTGAGAATTGGCTTGCCTGACCCCGCTGTTGGGCTCCATCACGGCCTAAGTTAGGATTTTTGGTCGTGACAATATGGTATCAGAGCACTAAGTTCACGTAAGTCTCACGAGTCACGGGCAAACCCGGTAGAGTCTTGCGGATCGGTACAGAAACGTCTGTACTTATCTTCAAGAGGCTATAGGGTGTTAGGAAACCTCTCTTTGTTCTTATTCTATCTGCAGTCAATGATTGACTAAATTCATTCTTCTATTCTATCACAGATGGTGAGGACGCGTGCATTTGATGTTCCAGACCCGGGAAGGGCCGCTAGCCTCGCTGTCCAAGGCTACGACAGAGGCCGGGGGAGGGGCCGCGGTAGGGGACGAGGGCGTCCCAGAGCTATTCCAGTTCTGCCACCAGAGGACCCTATTATAGAGGAGCAGGACGAGGTGCCTCCAGCAGATCCTGCTCCAGTAGACTTCATGACGGCGCCAGGCTTCCAGGCAGTCATGGGCCGTATGATGAGATTTATGGACACCATGTACCAGGCATGTTTAATTCCAGCAGATCCTGCCATTTCTCAGGCGGGAGGGGGAGTCCATACCCCTAGTGCCCAAGCTGTAGGCCAGAAAGCAGCATTACATCATACCCTGGGTACACTGCTCGTGGGCGGGGTCCAGCCTTTTGCAGCATCACCTGAGCCCAGACCAGCTACGGACGGTGATCCGTAGAAGTTATTGGTTAGATGGAGCTGATTACACCCTCCAGTCTTTGGGGGTGATCAAGGCGAGGATGCCCAGGATTTTGTGGATGGGACAGACTGCACAACAAGAGGATACTAGAGTCCCACGGAGTGGATTTCACTACCTTTCAGTTAGAGGGTAGAGCTCGTAGGTGGTGGCAGTCCTATATTCTCAGCAAGCCAGCAGATTCTCCTCCTGTCACTTAGGAGTAGTTCACGCAGATATTTCTAGATAGTTATATTTCGCTCTCTGAGAAGGAAGAGCTGCGGTATCAGTTTGAGTGGCTAGAGCAGGGGAAAATGTCAGTGACAGATTATGAGGCCAGATTTTCAGAGTTGTCTTGCCATGCACTCATGATACTACCTACTGATGCAGAGAGGGTGCAGAGATTTGTGGCTGGGTTGCATCCAGGTATTAGGGCCACCATGGCCCGAGAGGTGGAGATGGGTACTCCTTATCAACTCGTGGTAGAGATTGCTCGCAGGATCGAGGGGTATCGGTCGAGGAGCAGGGAGCAGGGGCAGAAGAATAAGAGGTCTAGATTCTCTGGAGATTTCAGGGGTACCCCAGCTAGGGGTAGAGGTCAGTTTAGCAGTGGTCAGCCCAGCAGGCCTTTATATTCAGCACCTCCACCACCTCCCCGAGGTGTTCCAGCGAGGTCTCATTTCAGCCCCATGCCAGAGCGTTCCTACCGTCCTCCATCCATTCAGAGTTCATGCAGTGGTTATCCCAGTCATCCGAGATCCTTCGAACCTTACTTCCGTGCTATGCCAGAGGGCTCTTATCGCCCTCCGGCCATTCAGGATTCTTCTTCAGGGCAGCAGACTATGGTACCTGGGAGTTGTTACGAGTGTGAAGAGCCAGGTCATATGAGGAGGAAGTGTCCCAGGTTTCGGGGCAAGGCCGTACAACAGGGTTATCAGTCGATGGGTCCGGCACCAGAAGTTCGGCCACCTAGAGGTCGAGGACAGGTCGACAGGGGTCATCCTAGAGGTGGAGGCCAATCAGGGGGAGGTCAGGCAGCTCCTGTTCGCTCTGGTGGAGCTCAGTCTTCCGGTACTCCAGCCAGATTCTATGCCATTCCGGCCAGATCAGATGTAGTCGCATCAGACGCCGTGATCACAGGTATTATTACAATATGCGGTAGAGAGGCTTCGATGTTATTTGATCCAGGATCCACTTATTCCTATGTTTCATTCTTATTTGCTCATTTTCTGGATGTCCCTCGTGAGTCCTTGGGTTCTCCTGTTTATGTGTCTACTCTCGTGGGCGATTCTGTGGTTGTTGACTGAATTTGTCGGTCCTGTGTGATTTCATTTTATGGGTTCGAGACTCGAGCGGATATCTTATTGCTCGACATGGTTGATTTCGAGATTATTTTAGGCATGGATTGGCTATCTCCTTATCATGCCATGCTAGATACCCATGCCAAGACAGTTACTTTAGCCATGCCCGAGTCGCCTAGGCTGGAGTGGAGAGGTTCCTCAGTTAGTGCAGCCAGCCGGATTATTTCATTCATGAAGGCTCGGCATATGGTCGAAAAGGGTTGTTTGGCCTATTTTGCTTATGTGCAGAACACCACCGCCGTGTCTCTGACGATTGATTCAGTGCCAGTGGTTCGAGAGTTTGTTGATGTATTTCTTTCAAACCTTCCAGGCATGCCTCCGGATCGTGATATTGATTTCTGCATTGATTTAGCTCCCGGCACCCAACCTATATCTATTCCTCCGTACCGTATGTCTCCGAAAGAGTTGAAGGATTTGAAGGAGCAGCTTGAGGAGTTGTTAGCTAAGGGGTTCATCAGACCGAGTGTATCGCCGTGAGGTGCTCCAGTTCTATTCGTGAAGAAAAAGGATGGGTCCATGCGGATGTGTATTGACTACCGCCAGTTGAACAAGGTTACCGTTAAGAACAAGTATCCTTTGCCGTGCATCGATGATTTGTTTGACCAGTTGCAGGGTGCTCGTGTGTTTTATAAGATTGATTTGAGATCGGGGTATCATCAGTTGAAGATTCGGGCTTCAGATGTTCCGAAGACTGCTTTTTGTATGAGATATGGCCATTATGAGTTCCTGGTGATGTCCTTTGGCTTGAATAATGCCCCAGCAGCATTCATGAACTTGATGAATATGGTGTTCAGGCCGTATATTGACTCCTTTATCATTGTCTTCATAGATGACATCTTGATTTACTCACGTAGCCTGGGTGAGCACCAGCAACACTTGAGGGTTGTTCTCCAGACCTTGCGAGAACAGAAACTATATGCTAAGTTCTCCAAGTGTGAGTTCTGGTTGGATTCAGTGGCATTCTTGGGGCATGTGGTATCTGAAGAGGGTATCAAGGTTGATCCTTAGAAGATCGAGGCAGTTCAGAGTTTGTCGCGTCCTACTTCAGCTACAGAGATCAGGAGCTTTTTGGGTCTAGCAGGCTATTGCCGGCGATTTGTAGAGGGGTTCTCTTGTGTTGCAGCTCTATTGAACAGATTGACTCAGAATAATCCCCCGTTCCGATGGTCTGACGAGTGTGAGGCGAGCTTTCAGAAGCTCAAGACAACATTGACCTCAGCACTAGTTCTAGTATTGCCTTCCGGTTCTGTGATGTATACAGTATATTGCGACGCTTCGCGCATTGGCTTGGGGTGTGTATTGATGCAGGAAGGGAGAGTTATTGTTTATGCTTTGCGCCAGTTGAAGGTTCATGAGAAGAATTATCCTGTGCACGATTTGGAGTTGGCGGCGATTGTTCATTCTCTTAAGATTAGGAGGACCTACTTGTATGGAGTGTCATGTGAGGTTTATACAGACCACTGTAGCTTGCAACACTTGTTCAAGCAGAGGGATCTTAATTTGAGGTAGCGCAGGTGGCTTGAGTTGTTGAAGGATTATGATATTACCATTCTTTATCATCCGGGCAAGGTAAATGTGGTAGCAAATTCTTTGAGCAGGAAGGCGGAGAGTATGGGTAGCTTGGCTTATATTGCAGCAGAGGAGAGACCTCTAGCCTTGGACATTCAGTCCTTGGCCAATCGCCTGGTGAGATTAGACCTTTCAGAGCCTCGTCGAGTTTTAGCACATGTGGTTGCTCAGTCTTCGTTATTAGGGGAGATTAAGGCCCGAAAGTTCTATGATCCGTGCTTAGTAGAGCTTCTGGAGGAAGTGGTTCAGGGTAGGGCCAAGGAGGTTACTATTGGCGAAGATGGTATTCTGAGACTTCAGGGCCGCTTATGTGTTCCTAATGTTGATGGCCTGAGGGAGAGGATTCTAGAGGAGACACACAGTTCTCGGTATTCTGTTTATCCTGGTGCTACAAAGATGTATTGTGATTTGAAGCAGCGTTACTGGTGGAGGCGAATGAAGAAAGACATTGTGGAGTACGGGATCAGGTGCCTTAATTGCCAGCAGGTTAAGTATGAGCACCATAGGCCAGGAGGCCTACATCAGCAGATGCCCATTCCTGAATGGAAATGGGAGCGCATTGCTATGGACTTCGTGGTTGGGTTGCCTCGGACTTTGCGGAAGGTTGACGTGGTTTGGGTCATTGTGGATATATTGACCAAATCGGCGCATTTCATTCTAGTGGCCACTACTTATACATCTGAGAGGTTGGCCCAGATCTACATTCGGGAGATAGTCCGATTGAACGGTGTACCGATTTCTATTATATCAGATCGAGGTCTCAGTTCACCTCGCATTTCTAGAGAGCATTTCATAGTGAGATGGGCACCCAAATAGATCTCAACACAATATTTCACCCTCAGACTGATGGCCAGTCGGAGCGTACAGTTTAGAAATTGGAAGACATGCTCAGAGCATGTGTGATTGACTTCGGAGGTCAGTGGGACAAGTTCTTGCCTTTGGCCGAGTTTGCTTACCATAAAAGTTACCAGTCCAGCATCGAGATGGCTCCATTTGAGGCATTGTATGGTCGGCGATGTCATTCCCCGATCGGGTGGTTTGAGCCTGGTGAGGCTAAGTTATATGGTACCGACCTGGTGAGGGATGCTTTAGAGAGGGTAAAGTTGATTCAGGAGAGGATCCACACAGCACAATCTAGACAGAAGAGTTACGTAGATCAGAGGGCGCATGATGTATCATTTATGGAGGGAGACAAGGTTTTGTTGAAGGTCTCACCGATGAAGGGTATTATGAGGTTTGGGAAGAAGGGCAAGCTGAGCCCGGGTTTATAGGTCCCTTCGAGGTGTTGAGGCGAGTTGGGGAGGTTGCTTATATGCTGGCCTTACCTCCCAGTTTATCAGGAGTTCATCCAGTTTTTCATGTATCCATGCTCCGGAGGTACCACGCCGACTTCTCTCACATGGTTGATTTCAGTACTATTCAGTTTGATGAGAGGTTGGGCTACGAAGAGGAGCCAGTTGCTATTATTGATAGACATGATCGCTAGTTGAGGTCCAAGAGAGTTTCTGCAGTGAAGGTCCAGTGGAGGGGCCAACCAATCGAGGAGGCGACCTGGGAGTCCGAGGAGGACATGCGGAGCAGATATCCGCACTTATTCAGCACTTCAGGTATGATTCTAGACCCGTTTGAGGATGAACTTTTTTTTAAGAGGTGGAGAATGTAACGACCCGATCGGTCATTTTGCGTTAATGGACCCCGTTCCCCTAAATGAAACTTCCCATAGCGGCTTATTATGATTTATGACTTGCGGGGATTGGTGGTTCGGGATTCCGTAGTGTTTAGAGTGCTCTAGGAACACTTGGTTCCGTAAGGTTGGCCTTTGAGGACAAGTTTGACTTCGGTCAACATTTTTAGTAAACGACCTTGGAATCGAGTTTTGACGGTTCGGGTAGCTTCGTATGATGATTTCAGACTTGGGCGCATGTTCGGAATGTGTTTTGGATGACCCGGGGGCATTTCGACGCCCAATATTGAAATAAGAGTTCCTTAGGTTCCTATTGGGGTTTGGATCGCATTTTTGATTTATCGAGGTCCGGACGGAATTTCGGGACTGGGAATAGTTCCTTTATGTCATTTATGACTTGCCTGCAAAATTTGGTGTCATTCCGAGTAGTATAGGTCGGTTCGGCGCGTTGTTAGCGAAGTCATCAAAACTTAAAGTTCCTAAGCTTGGTTCTAGGGGTTTTGAGGTGTGATTTTGAGTTTTAGCGTTGTTTTGGGTGTTCTGAAGGCACGAGCGAGTATGTATTATGATTTGGGACTTGTTGATATATTTGTAACGGGGCTGGGGTGGGCCCAGGTGCCTCCCGGACACCACACGAGGCCAAAATCCAGCTAAAATAGCTGCTGGTGCACCTGTTCTGGTGTGACCGAAGGTGTGGATGCCTAGTCGCAGGTGCGGGACCGCTCCTGCGGTCCCAGCCTTGCAGGTGTGACCCCCAGTGGGCAGCCCATTTCTCGCAGGTGCGGACAAAGTTTCGCAGGAGCGGAGACGCAGGTGCGGTCTCCTCTCCGCAGGTGCGAACCCAGGTCTCCTCGTCCTTTTCCACATGTGCGAGCCTTTGCTCACAGGTGCAAGACCGCATGTGCGGTCCTCGAGCCGCAGGTGCAGAACCACTTTCAGGCAGTGTGTTTCTTTAAAATACAGGATTTCTTCATTTGTCTTCATTTTCTTCATCCATTAAAGCACTTGAGAGCTTGGAAAAAGGGCTCCACAACCTAACTACTGAAAGGTAAGTAAATTCTATCCTAAAGTATTTAATGCATGCATTCTTAGTAGAATTTAACTACTTAATTAGTGGAAAATTTAGGAATTTGGGTAGTAACCTAGGGCCTTCGATAATTTAGAAAATTTCCCGTAAATTAGCTATTGAATCAAGTAAAAATCATGTATTAATGATCCTTAGGCTATGGGTGAGTGTTTCCTTCGAGAATTTTTGGAATCCGAGCATGCGGGCCCGGGGTAAGATTTTGGGATTTCTTCAAGAATGGTGGATTTGGCTAAGTAATAGGAGAATTCCATGCTTTGAATATAAATTGATATATTTGTGTAACATTTGGCTAGTTTCAAGTCCGTGGGTGTCGAGTTCGGAGTTTCGGGCGCATTCTTAACCCGGGGAGTAGGTGCGACGCGAGGTGAGTCTCCTTTCTAACCTTGTAAGGGGGAGCTGTCCCCCTAGGTGATTTAAATGCTATATGTGATAATTGTGGGGGCTACGTACGTACAAAGTTATGAGAGTCCGTACGTAGCGGCTATTACTATTATGTCCGGGTAGTTAGGCCCGCATCATGCTTTGTGTTTTATTTGATATGAACTATATGGTTAATAAATAAAATGTTACATGTTGCTTTCTTCCCTGAGGTCATGGAATTTGAGAAACTTGTAAGGAATTGTTTCACTGAAAATTAATTTTAAAAAGGATTAATGTGTGTGCATGTGACCGCTTCGCAATTTATATTCCGCGAGCGGAGTGTGATTTTCCCCCACTCTTATGGGAACGGGCCGTACGCCACGGCGGATTGAGAGATGCTCTTTTGGTACGGGCCGTTCGATCCTCGGCAGTGTATAGAGAGGATTGAGAGATGCGCTTTTGGTACTGGCCGTTCGATCCTCGACAGTGCATAGATGTGAGTACTTTGTGGAGAGGTGCACTTATGGTTCGGGCCGTTCGAACCTCGGCAGTGCACGAACATGACTATCTTATGACTCCGGCCGGTTGTCCTTACCCTGCATGCACATGATTTATTTGTTACTAAATTCATGGATATTGATTTGACAGATATTTTGGGGAAAGTGAAGTAGTAATTGTTTTACTCATTCCCAATACTTTCTTGGATTTCAGTACCTTATATATATTTGTTGCTTCACTTCCTTTACATGCCTACCGTTTCTATCATATTCTGTTAAATTATATTGTTGGACCTTAGTGAGTGTCATGTTGACCTCTCATCACTACCTCTTCGAGGTTAGGTGGGATACTCATTGGGTACATATATATTTATGTACTCATGCTCTACGCTTCTGTACTTAATTGTAGAGGTTCGGAGGCTGGTGCATCTAGTTGTTGGACCGGATCTTGACTTGATATTAGACGGAATTGACGTCACGGTGAGCTGCTTTTCCTCCTGGCGATCTCCGGTAGCACCATTGGGTTTTATTTTGCTTATTTCCCGTCTATTTCCTTCATACAGTGGGACTGTATATTATATCTTTTGTATATTCTGTTAGTATGCCCGTAGGACTTGTGACTCTAGTTCCTGGCACACACGTGATAGTTGTTATGGATTTCGGGTTTGTATATATATTGGCTCACGCCTCTTCATGACTTCTTTTGATTCAAAACTGGTTATTTATCCTTTTCGAATCATGTTTTAAGTTTTAAGAACTGAGTATATGTTGAAATGATTAATATAATAAGAAAGAAACCTTAGTAAATTGAGAGTTGGCTTTCCTGACCCCGCTGTTGGGTGCCATCACGGCCTAAGTTAGGATTTTTGGTCGTGACACACACATAGATCAAATGATTGATGCCACTGCAGGTCATGAATTGTTGAGCTTTCTAGATGCATATTCTGGTTATAATCAGATAAAAATGGATCCCGCAGATGAGGAAAAAAATTTCCTTTATTACAAACAGGGGGACTTATTGTTACAAAGTCATGCCTTTTGGCCTGAAAAATGCTGGAGCCACGTATCAAAGGCTAGTGACCAAGATGTTCCAGGAACATCTGGAGAAAACAATGGAAGTACACATTGATGACATGCTGGTAAAATCAACTCAAGCGGAAGATCATTTCCATCATCTTTCAATCACCTTCGAAATCCTGCGCAGGTATAACATGAAACTAAATCCAGAAAAATGCGCATTTGGCGTTGAATCAGGTAAGTTTTTGGGTTTCTTGTATCAAATAGGGGTATAGAAGTAAACCCCGCTCAGAGTAAAGTTATTGATGAAATACCTGATATACTTACGAGCAAAAAAGAAGTTCAAAAACTAAGAGGAAGAATTGTATCCTTAGGAAGATTTATCTCCAGGTCTTCAGATAAAAGTTTTAAATTCTTTTCAGTTCTAGAAAAGCAGAATCAGTTCGAATGGACTGAAGAATGCCAACAAGCTCTCAAAGATCTGAAGGCCTATCTATCAAAACCCCCGCTGCTGTCTAAACCAAAAGAGGGGGAGAGGCTGTATGTCTATCTTGTCGTAGCAGAAATTGCCGTAAGTGCAGTACTGGTTAAAAAAGACAAAGGTAAACAATATCCGATTTATTATGTAAGAAAGTCTTTATTAGATACTGAAACTAGATATCCTCATCTAGAAAAAATAGCCTTAGCTCTAATCATGGCAGCTAGAAAGTTGAGACCATACTTTCAATCTCACCCAATCATTGTTGTGACCTCGTATCCACTAAGAAATATTTTGCATAAACAAGAGTTTTCAGAGAGATTAGCTAAATGGAAAATAGAATTAAGCGAACATGACATAATATATCAGTCTAGGACTGCAATAAACTCTCAGATTTTAGCTAATTTCGTCGCTGATTTTAATACTAGCATAATCCTTGAAGTGGAAAAAGAGTTACAACTCTTCAACGGGGCTAATCCTAGAATTTAGACCCTATTTACTGACGGCTCTTCTAACATAAAAGGAGCCGGCTTGGGAATTGTTTTAATATCACCTACTGGTGAAAAGATATGACAAGCCACTAAATATTATCCCATAACTAACAATGAAGCAGAGTACGAAGATGTCATTGCAGGGCTTGAACTGGCATGAGAACTCTCTATTGAGCAAATCGTGATCAAAAGTGACTCTCAACTAGAGGAAAACCAGATGCAGGGGACTTATACTGAAAGAGAGGTGCGGATGCAACAATATCTGGAAAAGACACGAGACCTAGATAGGAAATTCCAGTCATGGAAAGTTACGCAAATACCTAGAGAGGAAAATGCAGAAGTGGATGCATTAGCTAACCTCGTAGTAGTTGCCGACGTAACAAATAAAGACAATGCAATTGTCATACACCTATTTCATTCGGCAATCGACCAGGACAAAAATGAGGTAACATTTAACAATTTAACTTGGGATTGGAGTAACGAAATTGTAAACCTTTTGCAGAACGGCACCGTGCCTGAAGATAGAAAAGAAGCTCAAGCACTTCGCTGGAAAGCTGCGCGGTACTACCTAGTTCGTGAATCTTTATAACGTAAAATGTTTGGAGGTCCCCTATCAAAGTTCCTTGGACCCAATCAAACGGTGTACGTGAAGAAGGAAGTACACGAAGGACGCTGCAGAAACCATGTAGGAGCAAGATCCTTAGTCAAAACCCTAATCAGAGCAGGGTACTATTGGCCTAAAATGGAGGAAGATCCTGAGAGCTTCATAGCTAAATGCGACAAATGTCAGCGATATGCCAACAATATGCACCGGCCAGCATAATTACTCCACCAAGTGGTGTCACCATGGCCATTCATGAAATGGGGCATGGATATAGTGGGACCCCTTCCCCTAACTAAAGGAAAGGTACGGTTCTTACTCGTATTAACTGATTATTTCACGAAATGGGTGGAGGCAGACGCTTTTAAATAGGTGCGAGAGAAAGAAGTGAAAAGCTTCATATGGCGACACATAATATGCCGCTTTGGAATACCAAAGGAGATCGTATGTGACAATGCCCACAATTCATAGGCTCACAAATCACAGAATTCTTCGAAAGCTGGAAAATCAAGCGAATCACTTCATCACCATATGACCCCGTGGCTAATGGGTAAGCCGAGTAAACAAACAAAGTCAATGTCAACAACTTAAAGAAACGGTTGGAAAAAGCCAAGGGAAACTGGCCTGACGAGCTACCGGCAGTATTATGGGCTTATAGAACTACTGCAAAAGTAGCCATGGGAGAAACTCCATTCGCGCTTGTCTACGGTTCAGAAGCATTAATACCAGTGGAAATCGGAAAACCAAGCATGAGATTCACAACGGCAATGGAAGAAATAAACAACGATGAGTTAAGGACAAATCTGGATTTGCTCGAGCAAAGAAGAGAAGTTGCATTAATACGTATGGCAGCCCAAAAACAAATTATAGAGCGATATTACCACAAAATAGCTCACCTCAGATATTTCAAAATTGGGGACTTCGTTCTTAAAAAGTTTTCCAATCAACAAAGGAAGCTGGTGTAGGAAAGCTAAATCTAAACTGGGAAGGGCCCTACAAAGTCCATGGCATTGCTGGAAAAGGCGCTTACGAGCTGGAAACTATGGACGGAAGAATCTTACCAACCAATTGGAATGTTGTTCATTTGAAGAAGTATTACTTTTGAAGTAAACGAAATACCCCCGGCCAGGTATCATCATGTTCGATTTTACTTGTGTACAGTTAAAGTTATACTAACCATTTTAGATGATAGGCAAAAAGCTAACCCATTACCAGATGATGATATTAGACCTGCATATACACGAGGAAGTAACTGAATTCCCGGTCTAGGGTTACAACTTTCTGATGGACGTTTTTAAAGGGTTAAGCAGTCATAATCTAAACTATATACCTTTGAGTCCCGTATGTTTTTCCTTTTCAGGAAAAGGACCACAAGGAAGGAATAGTCAAGTGCTCGAGATTTCATTCTTCAAAGCTCAAACACTTGGGGGACTATACAGTATGGACGGAAAAGAAGAAGCAAAGAAGACTATCAAAAAGTCAAAGCTCAAGCCTGAAGATCCATCTTCCCAACAAGTCAAGTACTATGAGAAAAATCAAAGAGCCATAGACAATAAACACAAAGCCTGATTCAAAAACCTTCAAAAAAACATATTCATAAATGTAAACGAATGTTTAGGTTAAGGGAAGAATATTAGATACGGATAAAAATGCACATCCTTGTACTTAGTCAAAAACTGTTGAAAATGAAAAAAGTTACGGATGAAGCAACATCCTTGTACTTATTCAAAAATTGTTGTAAATAAAAATAGTTACGGATGAGAAAAGCACTATCTTTGTATATTTATTCAAAAAACTGTTATAAATGAAACAGTTATACCCTTGTATTAATTCGAAAAAGCTGTTACGAAAGAAAAACAGTTACGAGTACAAGTTTATACCAAATTTGTTGTAAGAAAAATGGTTGCAAATGAGTTATGGACGATACACAATCGCATGTAAAATGTTGCGAAAGTTCGAAACAATACAAAGACTTTCTTAAAAAACATTGTCAAAGAAAAACATGTGAAATTCCTATCTCTCTTTTGTACATTTAAACCATTATGAAGTTGAGACGTCTTCTTCATTAAGTGTCGATCAAAAAAGGGCCCTCTTTTATAAATCATGCCTATTACGAAAAGGTACGAAAAATCTAAGCATTTTCTAAAAAATGCAAAGTCAAAAACGCAGAGGTAAACCAAAAACCTCAAAAAGAAAGTATGCAAAGATTTAAGAGTTAAAACAAAAAATCAAAGGAATAGAAAGTCATGCCGATATTATTATTAATAGTGGCAAACAAAAAACTAAGTATTAACTTAGTCTAAGCCTAATTTGTTTATACAAAAGTTGCCCCTAAGTTGTCAGTTAAGGACTTACAAAGGACCGAACATTACCCCCAATGGGACCGGGGGTAACCACCAATTGTTGCAAAAAAAAAAAAAAGAAGAACCAAGTTCCTTAAACTTTTTCACTAGATGCGGGGTTGTCTTCACTGGCAGGAGGATCGGCTTGAGATGGCGAGACACGAGCAACAGGGACCTCAGCCTCAGGTGAAGAGAAATTCTGACTTTGCTGAGACTTCTCAATCGTCTCTCTTGTTTTAGCAACTTTGGCTTCCAAGTCAAAACCCTCTTGGCCCATTTCCGTCAATGTGTCAAGACGGGCAATCAAATAAGACCATCTAACATCGAAGACTGCTTTGTCTTCAAGAGCCTCGTAGTCTTTCTCCCATTGTTCAGCTTCAGCTCTTAGCTCATCTCTTTCAGCTACGGCAACATCATGAGAGGCCTGTAAAGGAGCGATGGATATTTCCAGAAACTGGACCTTCTCTAAAGAGTTACAGAGGTCTTCTTGGGTCAGTATGAGAAATTGAACAAGTTTTCCAGAGTACACCTTCTTCTGGTCCAACAAATCCTTTAGGCTCCTAATCTCCTCCGTGGCACGGGAAAGCTGCTCCGCAAATGATGACTCTAAGACACTTTTGTCTTTACAATCCTGGCTCGAAGACGCCTTCTCAACGGCCAGTTCTACTACCATAACCCTAACTTGCCGCTCCAAGGTACACTTTTCCTCCTCCATTGCCTCCATGGCAAGCTGTAAACTCTCGTACTACTCCTTCCAATTATCATCCTCAATATGGAAGTCATTTGCTGCTTGCTCCATTTGAACAATTCTCTTCATTAGCTCTGTGCCTATAAGATTGATCTACATAAAATGATAAATTAGATACGGTAAGAATATATATAAGTACATATGGAGGAAAATAAAGTTTTACCTTTAAGGACGAGTGCACAATCTCGTTCATCCAAGTTAGGGAATTGTGGCTTTCCAGCTTAGACTTCTCAGTCGAACCTATCAATGGCTTTAACCATACATCAGCCTGGCCCAACTTTTTCAAGAGGCTGCCCACCACAGGAACCTCTATTGTAACTTGCTTTATCAACCCCCTGCTGGAAGAACCTACTTCAACAGGAGTAGGTTGTGGAGCAGCAACGGGATCAATAACGACAATTGGAGCAGAGGCAACAACGGGAGCAATAAACGAAAGTTTCTTAGCAGCAGCAGGAGAGAAAACAACAAGAAGAGCTTCATCAGAGGAGGTACCAAAACATTGTTGGAACAGGTGATCAACATACTCACGAACATGAGAGGGAGTTTCATCTTCAGGAGCGGAAAGTTCTGATTCAGGCATAGGAGGATCAATAACGGGTGCAGATTTATCATTAGAGACCACCATCCTCCTACGTGACATATGAACCAACGAACCCTCCTCTTCCTCCTCTAAGGTCCTGGACCCACTTGCTTTTCTTTTCGACAAGGAGGAACCATCAATGATCTCCTTGGCCTTAGCCAGAGACAGCCTTGAAGCGGACACAACCGCAACAGAAACTCCACGAGCAGGAAACCCTACCAAATAAAAGGGGTTAGATAAAGATCAAAAAGAGAAGAAGTAAAAACATAAAAATTCACTTACCGTGGGTCTTCAACTTCCAACCAAACCTCAAAGAGAGGTACTTCCACGAACGTTCTTCTAAAAGAGCGATTGGCAAGAGTTTTTCTACCCAATCACGGAAACTGGAGACATTCTCGACAGTTCCCATGGTTGCTGCAAAAGAAGAAGAAACAGTCACGGTACTGAAAGTTCATCAAAAGTGAAGAAAAGGAAAGTGAGCAAAACTGTACTCACGTGCAAAGTTCCACTTCTCAGGGAAGGGGAGATTTTCTTCACCTACTAAACCTGCAGTAGGGACAACAACATACCAGACATACTATCCTCTATCTTTGTCATCATTTGGAGTAACTAACACCCTTTTACTCCTAGCCGCGAGAGTAAAAACTCCTTGGAGGAACATCATCGGAGAATAGAGGTGAATAAGATGATGAAAAGTAAAGGGTACGGAAGCTAAATTGGCCAAATACCTAAGGCACATGACTACTCGCCAAATAAGAGGACCGACTTGTCCCAAACAAACTTTAAAGAATCGACAAAACTCGATGATAACAGGGTCTATGGGAAGCTTGAATCCTAATGGGAAGGGATAAGTGTAGACATAAGAATATCCAGTCTTGTAAGAGGTTATTCTTTGGTTATCGTTAGGAACAACAACAGGAAAATCAGGCTTCCAATAACAATCCTTGCGTACAAGAGACACTAAGCCCTCTGTTATTTGGGTAGGATAAAGGTCAGCACTGTCATGTGATGACATTGAAGAAAGCTTCTCACTCATGTCTTGACTATCCCTGGCAAAAGAAAACTCGACAGGAACAATCTCATCGACTCTCCGCTCACGAAGTGATTCATTGTGTTCTCTACTCTTTGATGAAGATCTAGAAGCCCTAGCCCTCAAAGAAGATGAAGGAGTGTTAGACCTAGAAGATGGAGGGGGAGGAGAGTAAGAAGAAGAAACCCCAGAAGGAGTAGAATTTAAGCTCCTAAGCCTACCGCGCCTTCTACTCTGTGTCGGAGCAGAAGAAGGAGTCAGTTCATCTACAATAATGACTTTTTTAGATTGCTGGTTTTAAGAAGACATATTTACGAAGATGAAGAATTTAAAAATAAAGAAAGAAGGTTAGAAGTTTTCCGTGAAAGTAAAGAAATGAAAAGGGGCATTTATACTCAAAGGCAACAATAAAAAAAATGGAAAAAATAGTGATGTGAAAGTCATAATTGAAGTTGTCACTTCGAGACTGATGCAGCCGCAAAAAGCCCTAAAAGGCGCTGAATAATTGCAGAACCAATCCGGGAAAGCCACGTGGCACGTGCATTAATCGGAAGTGACAAGCGACACATACATTCAGAGACGGATGGAATGGAACGAGCGAAGCGACGGCAAAATGTTCCCGCCATAAATGAGTATCCACTTACCAAATATTAATCGATAAATAAATGGTAAGTGGGGGACTATCTGTATTGGTAAAAATGAGCTTAACACGTGATACTTATGATGACTCTACAATCTATGTGGAGCAATGGCAACATGACAACTGGACGAGACTTTATGAAGATGAACGAGATAAAGAGGAACGGAACAACATACCCATGGGGTAATCAGATACGAGAATCTCAACCTAATTGAGAAGGTGAAGAGACACGGTCAGAATGAATCAAGACGGAATAAAGGGCAGATTTGGGGATCTTCAATTAATGATCCAAAATGTTACATAATCTTCACGCAACAGTTATGATTAATCATTGTAACGTTACATTAATGCCATTATTAGCCATTAATGCTCAATCACTGGAAAAAGTAGACGTTATAATAAGAAATTCCCTATAAAAGGGAGTAAAATATAACTTGTAAGGACACGTTCGAACCACTATTGAAATATACTTACTTTTTATGTATCTTTCTGCTTTCTATTTACGAAGTTACTTACAATTATTAGCATATCTTTAGTTATCAAAAACTCGTGTTCTTCTTTAAATAACTTTGGAAGAGAATCTAATTCTTTGGTTAAACAACCATGTAACCCATATGATACCATAACACTTACTTCCTATTCATTAGTCACGATAGATGCCACTTTTTTAGGGAGTGCATACAATGTTGTAGTGAGACTGTTCTTAAATGACTATTTTTTATTCAAGTTACTATGCTTATGTTGAAGCCTTCTTCCTTATTTCCTCAGCTAGTCTTTCGTTCCAGTGCTTAGGGAAGACTCTCTGACTCTTGTAAAGCTACGAGCTTATTACATTGTATACCCCTACGATATTTCTGATGTTCTTACTCGCCTATCATTATCCTTAGTTACTTACCTCCGCGCCCTTGTGCTCGTAGGGTTGATTCTAAATTGAAATTTCAGTTGTCTCCCTAGTGTCACTCTCTTTTATTTCCATAACACTTATATTGAAACTTCTACTACCCCAAATCTTATCTGAAAAAATTTCTGGAGAGACTGAATTTCCTATGCTGGGTTTACTACATTTATCTTGCATGATCTACTGATTTATGTGTATCCTCCTATCAAGCCATAACTAGGCTCTTCCTGAATCAACTACAAACTACTCGTTGGTCCACTCTCATATCTGTATTTTATATAGCGCCTCTTGGGTTATGTCCTTTGTCTTAACTTACCTCTCATACGGGATCCTTATGTATCAAGTGTTCATTCCCACGTATTTATCAATATCATCGAGTACAAAACCCTTATTGATTCTCCCTGGCGTCATGCTTGCATAATGTTCTGGAGTCATATTATATCTGTAGGATCTGAATAATGCAATCTCGTTCCTTTCACCTTTTTACCGCATTCTTCCTTTACCATTCGATAGTTGCCTCTTCATCTTTGGCATTTTGTTTTCCACATATTCACAAACATATTACTCGCCTTGCGATAACCCTTTTACACCAGGTATAATTGAATTTCTTGCGCACAAGGGTGACACTTGGTGTAACTGGCACATTTAGTCCCTTAAGCTTAACTCTGCTCATAGTACTTGCTTTAGG
This sequence comes from Nicotiana knightiana, assembly GCA_005239525.1. NCBI lineage: Eukaryota > Viridiplantae > Streptophyta > Magnoliopsida > Solanales > Solanaceae > Nicotiana > Nicotiana knightiana. The sequence continues at coordinate 96,759 of ML422767.1, read as the reverse complement.
GAAGCATCTTTGTGAATGAACTTTAAAGGTTATTCTTCTATTGTTCATTCTATTATAGTCGAAACACTATCTTTGAAATGATGCCGACTATTACCAATTCCTTTGATCCCTAATTCATGTTCTATTTTTTTTCTTGTTTACTGTCCCATACTAATTTATATTAATCTGGGGTCTAACTTTTCCTTCTGGTAATCACGTTGGACTCAACAACTGATTTCTCGAAATGAGGATACGAATTTATGGCTTATACTTTTATTCTCTCAAGGCATGTCTCCTCTTGTCTTCTCCTTCCCTTGAATATAGACTCTGTCATCCTGTCATATTTTGATTTATGGTTATCGCCTGTTTATTACATCTTACTCATAATATTTCATTAAATCTCTTATTATTCTCCTGCTAATATTTCTATCTGTCACCTTATTCTGAAGACTTCAACAAAACGTTCCTTAACTTTTAGCTCCCCTTGCTTCATCTCACTGGTTCTTTGGGATGCCTAACATTCTCTCTCTCTCTCTCTCTCTCTCTCTTTTTTTACTAGGGGCAGGAGTCATACTAAGGTAAATATTAAACCCTTCTAGGATTCCACTACCTATCTTCTGAAATTTCTGAACATTCTAGTATTCATATCTGACTATTCTATTATAGAGTGGACCATCTGGATGTGTCTCAAGGAGATCTATTACCATGTTTGCACTATCCTTTGGAAATGTTAGCTAATGATAATAAACATCCACCATTTTGGGTTTCCTCTAACCCCAGTGGGATCCTGATATCCCATCCTGCTCTTAAACTATATTTGTTAGCTCCCATATGGCATAATTGAGATGGGTATTGATAATTGTACATACCTCTATTAGTTGAAGGTAACTCAGAATACTTAAATTTCTCCGCCTCATTGTAAATACTGATAATCTTCACTAATTGGGTACCTCGTACCTTTCTTTACCTTGCTTCTTTTACTTGTTGAAACCTGTATCTACCTTCTGATTCTCTCGTTGCCATTTACTATATGGGTGGATAGATATACATTCCTTAAGGCTCCTTATCAAGAAGCTTACATGTCTAAGTATATACATAATCTGCTAAAGACCTCACATTTACTCATCATAAGCATGATGCAAAATCGAGTTCTTCTGACTCAACTCTTCCACAACCACATTCAATCTCTTACTAACTATCTGTTTGGATGAGGTAACGTTATATTACGAATAAAGTAGAATTTAGGAGTTTGAATTCATACCACTGAGCTCTACCTCACAATCTAGAGTAAGAAGAAAAAGTGGCAACCCTAAATGCCCTATAGCCTCCTGCTTATAAGTGTGGTGCACAACACACCCATGAACAAGACTCTACTAGACATGGCTTGTAGACTCCCTAGGAAAGAACTGTTCTGACACTGTATACGACTAAAATTATAGAGCCTATTTTTACGGTCATTTCAACTCTTAGAAGGCTCGAAGGCCCGAGTTTGGGTATCAAGGGACATATCGAAGGTCCTCGACCTCGAGGTAATACATATCGAAGGTCCTCAACCCCGAGGCAGTACATATCGAAGGCCAACATGGAAAGGCAAAAAATTCCCCAGGGGCATGTGTTTAAAGCTGACAAAGTACACAAAATAGTACAAGCCTGTACCGTGGCATTAAATGGTTGTACCAGCCATATCTCTTTACATTAATTATGCATGTACTGTGTTGGGATTCCCCTCCTATATAAATGGGACCCTTTTCACTTTGTAAGATATATCATATTCAATACAAGAATAAGAACATCCCCTGCTCTCTAAAAAAACATTCTCTATAGTTGCTTCATCAATTTATTGCTTCTCATTTATTGTGTTCTTGAATTATTATTCATTTATTACTTGTTATTGATCATAAATAGGCCATTCTTAAGGCCTCCAACGCTGTTTCATTGTTATTGATAGCCCCTAGTCAAGCTTCTCAAGCTCGACCTCGAGGCCTACCCGACCACCCTCGAGACTGGCCTCTTCGATACCTGGTTTGCATAATCTCGTTCCTTTCTCTCTTATTTCATTTTTCTCACTTCGTACTCAACATGTACTGCCTAAACAACCGGTATTAAAATAGATCACTTATTTTTAGAACCACATAATCAAGTATAATTTTAATTACCATTTTCAAGGTAAATAGTTTGGCGCCCACCGTGGGGGTAAAAATAATAGTGATTGTTTTAGTGCTGGTTTTCTAAAAACACAAGTTATTCTTTACACTTTTTCTTGCCCAAGAATCTGCAAATTCAGGTCACAAAATGTCGAAATCAGTAAACGCACATGAAAACAATGATCCTCAAGATCACGGACTGCAAGAACCCGTGCTCAAACGGGCCAAAGTGCCCACTGCCACGAAAGAACGAACTCAAAGTTATATACCTAAAGGAACTATTGTGTTCAGAGAGGAAGCTGTCGAAGCCTTGTCCCAACCACATAACGATGCACTGGTAATTTCTTTCCTCTTGAATAACATTCAAATTAAGTGTGTGCTCGTGGATCCAGGTAGCTCGGCCAATCTAATCAGGTTGGGGGTAGTGGAGAAGCTCAAGCTGCTTGACCAAATCATACCGGATTCTAATGCCCTCAGAAGGTTTAACATGGAGAGCGAAACGACGAAGGGGGAGATCATCCTCCCAGTCGACGTGTTCAGTACAGTTCGGGGCACCAGGTTCTATGTCATGGAGGGGGACACGAGATACAACGCCTGCTTGGAAGGCCATGGATAGATAACATCAAGGTGATACAGCCGATCCTCCACCAGATGTTGAAATTCCCAACCACTGATGGCATAAAAACAGTGCATGGTGAGCAATACGCGACAAAGTAAATGTTCGCAGTGCACGACGTGGCGCCAGAGCCCGTATATTCCACCCCGGAGGAGTCGGAATGTAAACAGGTCCCCGAGAATGAAGAGGAAGACTTCCTCACCCCTCGAACCTTCGTTGCCCCCAAAGAATCGGACGCAACAAAATCAACGGTTGAAGATCTGGAACAAACCATTTTGATGAAACACCTACCAGATCGAAAGGTATACCTGGGAATGGGATTAACCCCCGAACTCAGGAAAGAACTCATTCAATTTCTTATTGACAACAATTATTCTTTTCTTGGTCCCACTTAGATATGATAGGTATCTCCTCGGAAATAGCCACCCATCGACTAAGCGTCGACCCCTGGTTCAAACCGATGAAGCAAAAAAGGAGGCCTCAGTCAGAGGTAAAGCATGAATTCGTCAGAGACGAGGTAACAAAACTCCTCAAAATAGGGTCCATCAGGGAAGTAAAGTACCCCGAGTGGTTGGCCAATATAGTAGTAGTCCCCAAAAAAGGGAACAAATTAAGAATGTCCGTAGATTATAAGGACTTAAATAAAGCATTCCCTAAAGATTCATTCCCGCTGCCCAATATCGATCGATTGATTGATGCCACGACCGGCCAAGAGACTCTCACCTTTCTCGATGCCTACTCCAGGTATAATCAGATTCAAATGAACCCCCAGGACAGGGAAAAGACTTCGTTCCTCACAAAGTATGGCACGTACTGCTACAATGTAATGCCCTTCAGACTAAAATACGCAGGGGCCACGTACCAGCGCCTAGTTAATAAGATGTTCGAACATCAAATAGGAAAATCTATGGAAGTTTACATTGATGACATACTGGTTAAGTTTCTGCACAGAAGCCAATTGACTCATTTACAGGAAACTTTTGACATCCTTAGAAGTTACAACAAGAAGCTTAACCCCGAGAAGTACGCCTTCGGTGTAGGTTCGGGAAAATTTTTAGGCTTCATGGTATCAAACAAGGGGATTGAAATCAACCCCGACAAAATCAAGGCAATCGAAGAAATCACGGTAGTAAAAAATGTAAAGACCGTACAGCAGTTGACCGGGCGGATAGCGGCGCTGGGCCGATTCATCTCGAGGTCATCAGATCAGAGCCATCACTTTTTCTCTCTACTAAAAAAGAAAAACAACTTTGAGTGGACTCCGGAGTGCCAGCGCGCCTTGGAGGAATTAAAACAGTATCTCTCAAGCCCGCCTGTGCTCCACACCCGAAAGGAGGAAGAAACACTATACTTATACTTAGCATTGTCCGAGGTAGCGGTAAGTTCTGAAACCAGGTATCCGCCTTTGCTTCTCATTTATTGTGTTCTTGAATTATTCTTCATTTATTACTTATTATTGATCATAAATAGGCCATTCTTAAGGCCTCCAATGCTGTTTCATTATTATTGATAGCCCCTAGTTAAGCTTCTCAAGCTCGACCTCGAGGCCTACCCGACCACCCTCGAGACTGGCCTCTTCGATACGTGGTTTGCGTAACCTCGTTCCTTTCGCTCTTATTTCATTTTTCCCACTTTGTACTCAACATCTACTGCTTAAACAACTGGTATTAAAATAGATCACATATTTTTAGAACCACATAATAAAGTATAATTGTAATTACCATTTTCAAGGTAAACATATACCACTTCTGTCACGACCCAAATCGGAGGGTTGCGACGGGCACCCAGTACTTTACTCAACCGAGTACCAACGTAACATATCTTTCTTATCGTACTATCAAGGGTAAATATGCCAAAATGGTCATCATGACATAACCAAAATATAACATAAGGGAATGCTAGACATAGGACTACCTAACATGATATAGAAACGTATCATTGTGACATGCGCGCCTATAAGGGTGACATGATCATTTGTAAATTCAACACATAGACCGACAAGGCCATACAAGTATCCATATACCCGACATTTGTCTACAAGCCTCTAAGAGTACATAAACATCATAAAGGTCGGGATAGGGAACCGCCATACTAGTCAATACATGTCCCAATCATACTGACCAAATAGGAAACTCTGTAGCAAGTGGAGTGCAGCAACACCTTCTGCTGAGCTAATAGCCTACTACTAGGAGGACTGTCAACCTATCTATCGAGACCTGCAGGCATGAAATGGAGTGTCCGCAGGCAAAAAGGACGTCAGTACGAATAAAGTACTGAGTATGTAAGGCTGGAAAGAATAAATAAGAACAATAATGTAAAGAGAGATGTAGGAGATACAACCTGTAGCATCTGAGTGCCTCTGAGAGATAGTGACATTAAATGCATGATACATATATATACATAATCTTTTAAAAACATCCGCCTCTGTGGGCATCATGATTATCATATCGTACCCGACCTCGAAGAGGACCAGGTAAAAATATCTCGGCCATCATAAGGCTTGGTAGAATCGTACACGGCTACGTGGAGCTCGGTAAACCCAACTGATCAGTGGTTGGACAATAGGTGCCGTACCCGGCCGACTATAGCGCGGCTATGCAAAGTAAAACAGATACTATATATAATGCATGCTGGACTTATGGAATCACACCCTAAACCTTTCGGAGTGACGTAAGGTAGTTCCACCTTTGATTAACATTATAGACATCATACCATCAATATGAACTTCACTAGGACTCAAGGATCCTACATACTTTCTAAGAATAACTTGGTAAGGAAAGAACAACATGGACAACCTTAGTTGCTAGGAGTAGATTCATTATGAAATATCATATTGTTTATGTTCATTTCACTTTAGATCATGCAAAAATAATGAAGAAAGAGCCTTAACATACCTTTGCAATCTTCTCTCCATTCGTCAACCAAGCTCAATATGATCTTCTTACGTCTACAATGAGAACCTGACTTCGTCGTCATCATATAACCATTGTAACTCTCATATTTCAAAACCAATATTCTACAAGAAAATGGATAGCACCTCCCCTGTTTCAAGTACATCCCATATGTTACCAAAATTCACCAAACATACCAAACAACAACAATATAATTCACAATAAACTCTCCGATTAGTTCAACAATCATTTTAAGCGGCAAGCTCGATTGGAGTCTGTATAACCCATATCACACCTTATAGACTTCTTACATTAAATAAAAAAATAATTAATATGATAATGATGTAATTCAGCAATGATTCCATCCTTAATACATATATTTATTTCAAAGGAAACAATCCACAACTCCAGCTTTCTTCAATTGACAACTTTATTCACTAGTTCATGTCTAGTCCAACCATTTAACTTAATATACATCAATACAACCTTAAGAACGTGAAAGAACATAATAAAAATACCTCCTACAGTAGATTCAAGTTTAAATCCAAGTTATATTTAGCTTACAACAGCCCTCAATGGAAATACAACACCATAGAAGTGACTTAAGCTAATCCAAGTATTATCTTGTAGTTTATTATCTTAACAAAATTGACCAACATACAAGCAAGCTTAAGAAAAATTAGTAAGATTTTATACTCACCTTAGACAGTATCAACTACTTGAAATTTCGGCCAAACAAAGCCCACAATTATCCTCAATGACACCACAACACTATAGGTGTTGTATTCTTTTCTTGAATCAATTTTTGGTGTTCAAGTTGAAGTGTAAACACTTGTAATTCAACTTGAAAATCTAATATGTATGAGGAGTGACTGATTGTTACTTTAATCAACAAGAATAAGATGATACCTGAGGTTACTTTACTTTGAAGAACCCTCCAAAACAACCACAAGATGAAGAACTACGATCTAGCAAGCACCACGGGGTTTCTAGCGTTAGATTCATGTTTTTATCGTAGGTTTTCACCCTAGAATCATGTAGGAACCATTGAAGATAATTTAGGAGGGTTTAGGAACTGTTTTTGACGATAAAAATGTGTGAAAACGATTTATAATTGACTTAAATACAAGCTGGAGTATACACCGACTTTGTGGGTCCCACGGGAGCTACTTTGCGCAGTCTCGCAAAAACGCGAATATCTCTCTACTCCGGTGTCGTATTAATGAACGGTTAAATGAGCTAGAAACTAGACTCGTAGATATTCAATTTGGTAGGTAGATAATCCTATAATTCCAAGTATAGTGAGAGAAAATCTCAGCTACATTTGGCCTAAGTTTCAACAAATTTATGAATGTAACTTGTGAAGACCTTTGCCAACTTTTGTTCCACAACTTGCTTGATTTCAAAACGTAGCACACGACTATCATACAAAAAAGTTAACTCATAGCATAACCTCCATATCATGTAATGAACCATAGTCTCACCTTAAAGTACATGTTATAACATTCCAAACCCGTAAGTGTCAATGTCGACCCCTCCTCACTACTTCTTCGGGGTTAGGCTAGATACTTAATGGGTATGCTTTGATTTACTTACTTATGCTACACTTATGCACTTATTCTGCAGGTATATCTCTGATGTTCATTTGAACGTAAGGTCACAACTATCGAGGGGACTTTAAGGTGAGCTGCATCCCATGATACGATCTACAGCACACAGAGTCTTCATCATGTTATTTTATGTTATTCTGTCTATTTTACATTCCAGACAAATGTTGTATTATTATTGTACTCCCGAATAATGGAGGTGGAGTACGATGGTTCCGCTTTACAAGAACAAGGGTGATATAAAAAATTTCAACAATTATAGGGGTATCAACTTCTTGAGTCACACTATGAAGGTCTTGGAGAGGGTGGTTGAGGCCAGGGTGAGGAGGTGCGTGTCTATTTTCGAGAATCAGTTTGGATTCATGCAGGAGCGTACAACTACGAAAGCGATTCATTTGGTAAGGAGATTAGTAAAGCAGTACAGGGAGAGGAAGAAGGATTTGCATATGGTGTTTATTGACCTCGAGAAAGCGTATGATAAAGGAGGTACTGTGGAGGTGTTTGGAGGTCGGAAACGTTCCGGTAGCGTACATTACGGTGATTAAGGATATGTATGATGATTCTAGTACTCGCGTGAGGACTGTGGGTGGTGACTCGGAGCATTTCCCTGTGGTGATGGGGTTGCACCAGGGATCGACTCTTAGCCCATTTTTATTTGCATTGGCGATGGATGTACTGTCGCGACACATCCAAGGGGAGGTGCCTTGGTGCATGCTATTTTCCGATGATATAGTGTTGATTGACGAGACACAAAGCGGAGTTAATGCGAGGTTGGAGGTTTGGAGACAGACCTTGGATTCTAAAGGTTTCGAACTGAGTAGAACCAAGACAAAATACTTGGAGTGCAAATTCAGTGACGGGACCCATGATGCAGACGTAGAGGTTAATCTTGATGCTCAAGTTATCCCCAAGAGAGAGAGTTTTAAGTATCTCGGGTCTATTATCCAGGTAACAGAGAGATTGACGAAGATGTCGCACACCACATCTGAGCGGTATGGAAAAAGTGGAGGCTCGCTTTTGGTGTTTTATGTGATAAGAATGTGCCGCCAAGACTTAAGGGTACATTTTATCCAGTGGTGGTTCGACCAGCTATATTTTATGGGGCTGACTCTTGGCCAGTTAAGAAGTCCCACGTGCAGAAGATGAAAGTATCATAGATGAGGATGTTGAGATGGATGTGTGGGTGTACCAGGAGAGATAGGATTAAGAATGAAGCTATCTAGGACAAATTGGGAGTAGCCTTCGTGGAGGACAAGATGCGGGAGTCTAAGATGAGATGGTTCGGACATGTTAAGCGAAGAAGCATTGATGTTCCTGTCCGGAGGTGTGAGAGGTTTGCCATGGAGAGTTTTATAAGAGGTCGAGGTAGGCCTAAAAAGTATTGGGGAGAGGTTATTAGACAGGACATGGCGCTGCTTCAGCTCACTGAGGACATGACCCTTGATAGAAGGTTGTGGAGATCGAAGATTAAGGTAGAAGGTTAGTGGGTAGTTTTTAATTGTTCACCTATAGTCTTAGTAGCATGAATGTCCCTTCATATTATTAGATTTTTATTACGTTATGTGGTTTTGTTCGCCTCAGGTATTGTATTCCCTGTTGTTGTTATTTGGTACTACTTATCTTTTATCTCTCCCTTTTTCTTTTCTCTTCCTTCTTTCTTCCTTCCTTGCTTTCCTCTTCTTCTTCTTGCCCTTCCTGAACTGAGGGTCTATTGGAAACAACCTCTCTACCTGCATTAGGTAGGGGAAGGTCTGCGTACAGACTACCCTCCCTAGACCCCACCTGTTGGGATCATACTAGGTTGTTTGTTGTTATTGTTGTTGGTCTATTTTTCACCATTTGGAGTTTTGGAGCTCGACTAGAGGTGATTTTTGGAGAGTGTTTCACCACAATTTGAAGGGTAAGAAATCTCTACTTGATTTTGATGTTAGATATTGTTTCCCCATGGATTAATACACCTAGAGTATGTGATTTATAGGAGAAATTTAGGGGTTTTGGATACGGTTTTTGGAGAGTGAAAAATTAGAGCTTGGAGGGTGTATTTGAGGTCAGATTTGGATACAACATATATATTTGGACTCACACTGGAATGGGTGTTCGAGATTTATGAGTTTTGTCGGGTTTCGAAATGCGGGCCCAAGTTGACATTGTATATTTGTGTCAAGATCAACGATTTATTTTTTTGGGTAATTTCCTATGGCCTTATTTAATGTTATTGAGTTTTTTTGCTAGATTCGAGATATTCGGAGGTCGATTCGCGTGGGAAGGAGTTTTTAGAGTATTGATTTGGCTTGCTTGAGGTATGTATCTTATCTAAACTTGGTGGAGGCACTAGTTTCCTGAGTTATTAGTGTTGTCTACGTGATATAGGTGGAACACATGTGAGGGATAGAGACCATGTGCATGCACTGGGATATTTTCCACATTTGGGATAGTGCTTAGGCTATGGTATGCCTTGAATTAATTGCTAAGATCCATGCCTTTATTTCTTATGTTTGTACCCCTTTGTGAGCTAATTGGATGATATTAGAGGTTATATATAGGATAATCTCCTTTTCAAATATGATAATTACTATTTTGTGATATAATTTGTCACGCCCCAAACTCAGAGAGCGCGACGGGCGCTCATCCGGGTGAACTCATCCGAGCAAGCTTGTTAGATACTTCCTACCCAAACTCACTTATGAAAAAAGAGAAAACACATTTCACTAATAGATAATAGGGAGATCATGTACGCAATATCGAGTCATTTTCATTAGTCACTTCCTCTCTAATGTCTTAAAATACACACATTTTTCATAGTTTGAGGTGGGATAAATGATTCAAACACAATAATATTTCGTCTGACATTCCCAGCACCCTTATACAACCCACACTATGTCTACGAAGCCTATAATAGTTACAAAATAATACTACAAAAGTGCCGGCAACAAGGCCCCGACTATACCTTAAGTACAATACATAAGGAACAAAAGATGCATAACCCCGAAATGAAATGGGGCTCACTAAGACTACTGAGAGGAGGATGTACCGCTATCACTGATCAATGCTTCCTGCTGTGGAACCATCTGCATCCATTTAAAGATGCAGCTCCCCTGGCAAAAGGGACATTAGTACCGTCGAATAGTACAAGTATGTATAACTAAACACCATTTCAATAGAATGAACAATAATACAAGAAGGAACAATCATGAACTCAATAGAAGCCTCAAACAATATCAAAATACCAAGTTAAGAATCACATAAGCTTTCAAGTAAGTTCCCATGATTTTTGGTTGGTAGATCTTTAGTACCGATACACCATCATCCACCATACCACCGGATTATTACACGGAGTCTGATCATGACCCGATCGGCTAGGTCGTCTCATTTGAGACATCAACCATAATCACAATTTCAATTATAATTTCTAGCACAGTCACCACCATGTGTGCGGCATGGCGTCCGTTCACGGCCCAATCAGCTAGGTCGTCTCGCCTGAGACATTACCATTTCCTAACAATCACCTCATTTCATACTTCTTTCACACCTTTCAATTCATCGATGCTAGTGGCTATAATTGTTATATCATATTTGGCACTTGGCCGTATTTCACATTTCGAGTTCTCTTCCACATTCCAAAATTATTATCATCATCAACAACAACAAGGATTTTCATTCAAGACTTCGATTACACATGGGAACAATTTAGAATCTAAGGCACATAGAGGCTTTTTACACAATTTGGCATAACAACTTTTATTCGAATTTGACTTGAAGTCTAGGCATTTTTAGCACATTTGTTTTGAAAACATCCTCAAATGATCAGATAGCATGATGAAAGCATTGGAATCCACATTGCACAAATATTTTTCAACGTAAGTGCATTCAGAATAGCAATTTCTATAACGATCAATGGGACTTACACCGATTGCATGAATATGATGGGATTCAATTCGAAGAAGAGACGGTTTAGCCAACATACCTCAATTGAGATCCCTTAAAATCTACAATATTCCGGAGTTCTTATCAACTTCAATCTATTTTAAAAATATAACAAGTTGGACCAAATTAGGAAGATGATCATGATACTAGCTCTTTTGAGCACATTATCAAACAATAGGTGTGCATTAATGTTTTTAAGGCCCTTTTGTGAAAGATTCCATCATTCGTCAACTCATTCTCTAACATATTTAGCTCATAACCTTCCCACATTCTTTGATAACACATGTATGCAAGATAACAACCCCCACACCCAAGAATTGTCTTTCAAATTATTCCCTTTTTAGTAGAATTTCGAAATTAAGAGCTAGGGCATAGATTCTTACCTTTAAGATTAGGAATTTTCTTGTTAATATTAAATCACTAAGCGAGAATTGTTGGATAATAGATTGAAGGTACTCCCCCACTCTAAGAACTCCCTCTCACTCTAAAAGTATCAGAAATATGCACAAAATGGACTATGGCATATGTTGTAACGAAATAGGGTCGAGTTTAAAATTTAGAAAAATAGGAGCCCTTGCATAGATCTGCGGCATCATATGCGACCACATAATTCTTCTACGGTCCGCAAAGAGGGCCGCATAATTGGCCCTCTGGAACTAACATTTTCTACTTCAGTCTACAATAGTTTGCGGTTCGCAGGCCTGTTTTGCGGTCGCATAATCCGCCGCAAAACCACCATTTGAAAAATTTAAAGTTTGGGTATGCGATCATAGTGTGTCTCGCGAAATAGTTCTACGGTCTTATAATGGGCCGCAAAAATAACATAAAGAATGGCCCAAAACACTGCCTCACTCTGCGACCCACAAAGTGATCATGCGGCCGCATAATGAGCCGCATAAATGCCCAACTCTGCAAATGTATTCCTTCAACTCCCCAGCGCACTGTTCAATCCAAAAAGAAGCTCGCCGCGAAGAATTTCTACTATTAATAACACCTACGCATACCTCGTCACCCCGAAACTCCGACTTTTAGGAAAGATTTTATGGGGCCTTACATAATCGCCTGATTTGAGCTATGGTAGTACAGTTCGCACATGCATACACCTTAGAATGTCACTTATATTGTTGTTTGAGTATGTGATTCTATATCAATTGTTCATGTACATGTATTTTTGTATATGCTTTTGTGTGTTATGGATTGAATTGGTAGCACGTGACTGGTCCGTGCGGATACTAGAGATGATAGCACGTGAGCGGTCCGTGTGGTTGTTATATATGGCATGCGAGTTGTCCATGCAGCTTGTGTATAAGGATCCATCCCCCTAGGTCCAACCTCTCATGTTTCTCTCTTGATGGTGTACATGCGGTATAAGGAAAAACTTATCAATGTTTGGTTATTGCATTTCTTCTCTGCTTGTAATTTCGTTGGATGTATACATGTTTTATTCGCATATCTTCTCTATTTGCTAGATCTGGGATGTATACATTCCTCTTTGTGCATATCTCCTCAATATGATGTTTGGTTCTATTAGTGAAAGAACAATACGTATCTTCTTTATATGTCTACCTGTGCACATGAGACTTGATCATATATAAGCATATCTTCTCTATATGTTGGGTCGTTAACTGATACATGACTTGGCAGATTATCTCTTTGTGCACCGATGTGATTTTATCTAAGTTTTACGATTATATGGTAACATTGCTATGTACTTGTGAGATTGTGAACTGAGTAGGTTATTAGCAATTTTCATTGATAATTCTAACCACTATCACCTCGCTAAGGTTAATTATGATACTTGCTGAGTACATGGGGTCGGTTGTACTCGTACTACAATCTGCACTTAATTGTGCAGATCCAGGTGTTGGACCCAGATGGGAGCCATTGTGATTTTCTGCGATTTGCTGAGAGACGAGGTAGACTGCATTCCGTCAGCAGTCTTTAATGTCTCTTTCCATTTCAGTTGTTGTTATATTTTTCAGACAGTACTTTCGTTTTGTATCTTCAGACATACACTTCTATTGTAGAGCTCATGAATCTGTATTACTAGTTCTGGGTGATTTATGTATTGACGCAATTTATTTATGTCATTTTGGCTTTAGATTTGTACTATTTTCGTTAATTCTATTATCTTGTTCCACTTTTGTTATGCTTGGGTTTCCTAGCAAGTGAGCTTGGTGCCATCAAAGTTGGATGGTGAATTTTGGTTCGTGACACCACGGGACCGTGATGGATCCTAACATTCGCTTTCTAGGCAAGACAACATTAGCTAAAAACTATGCAGTTTAACAATTTAAAAACACAGTAATAAGAAATTAAGACTGAAATATGCTGAAATGTATAATATTCAGAAAATATCGTTGACTAAGACTATTCCTAGAAACTGGTGGCATTAGTACATGATCTAGTAGAATACTAAAAATAAAGTCTGAAATGAAATACAAACATTTATCTGATACAAAGTAAACAACAATAAAGGTAGGAAGGGACATCATGGTCTGCGAACGCCATGCAACATTACCTCAAGTCTCTTGAAAGGAAGGGTCCGAGTAATTACCGTTGAACACCGCTGGGACCAACATCAGGATCTACACAACAAGTACAAAAGTGTGGTATGATTACAACCAACCACCTGTACTGTGTAAGTATCAAGCCTAACCTCGACGAGGTAGTGATGATGTTATGACAAGACACTTAGTATAAACCTGTGCGAATAATAAGCATAAAGGAAATAACGAGATGGAGAAAACGGCTAACAACATGATAAATGATACAAGAAAGTAAAGGACAGAGGGTCCCAAAATATCATCACTTCACGGTCTTACAACATAATATAGTAGCGGAATCTAACAAAGAATAACAACAATACATCATCTCTGTTCTAGAGCACAACCCGATCCACATATCAATACTAATACCGATGTAGCGTGCAACTCGATCTACATAAATAATAATAATAATAATAATAATAATAATAATAATAATAATAATAATAATAATATTGTTGCAGCGTGTAATGCGATCCACATATATACAATAATATTATTGTAGCGTGCAACACAATCCACATATATAATAATAATATTATTGTTGCATACAACTCGATCCATATATATATATATATATATATTATATCATGCAAATCGATCCACATATATAATAACATTGTTGTGGCATGCAACCCGATCCAATATAACACAGTAGAGTGAAATATGAAGCAATAAAGGCAAATAAATAAGTAATTATATGCATACTTATAGTTGTTTCAGGCTGATGGAGGCATCTGTGATCCATGTGAGTGAGACTGGAGAGTAATGACTTAGTGAGGCTGAGAGCCTGTTATTGAGACAGTTATCAGATTGGGCTGCATACCGCAACGATATTAAATCATTCCTTTGTTGGCTTGATATGGCGCTTGGGCCACTAGGGTCCCTCCAGAGTCTTTACACCCAGTGAGCGCATTGATGTTGAGGGATGGATTTTCCCTGGGCATGAATCGTGTCTGAAGTGGATGTTATGTGAGGGATGGATTTTCCCTGGGCATGGATCATGTCTGAAATAGATGTTATGTGAGGGATGGATTGTCCCTAGACATGGATCTTGTTCGAGTTTTTTATTCTGGAGATGGACTTTCTCCGTGGGGTTGGATTGGCCTTTTCCCTCAGTACGAAATGACTACGGTCAGTGGTGTTTATGCATATTCCGGGATGGAACTTCCCTGGGCCTGAGAGCCATATATAGTACTGAGTGGACTTATGTGGGAGAGCTGTGAGCACTATTTGCATATCCACACTGGTTTCATACATATTTTTATGGTGGCATGTAGAGTATACTAGCATACTTTGCATATTTACTCATCCTAATAAACTATTAGCATGTCTAATTTCTGTATATTGTTTGTTGTGATTTCTAAGGTTTTGTCCGTCACTACCTCTCTGCCTATAGTTTGGGTTCGTTACTTCTGAGTTGGGGTACTCATGTTACCCCCTGCACCTTGTGTACAGATCCAGGTACACCAGGACCCGGTAGTGGATATTGAGCAGCTGACAGAGTTTTCATTGGAGTTGTCGAGGTAGCAGATGGCGATCGCGACCTCGTCTTCTCTTTCTTATTCTACCTGTTGTTCTTTATTTTGAGACAATGTTGTCCATTTCTCCTTTTCTTTGCATTATGTTATAGTAGCTCATGACTGAGTGACACCGGATCCGGGGTTGGAGATTTTCAATTTTGTTTTTCAAATATTGTTTTAAACTTCAGACTCTTAGCATTATCAATAATTTCGTTTAAAATTGTATTTTTATTGGAAATTGAATTTAGCTTAGAAATAAAAAGGGCGGCTTTCCTGGTTCCACGACAGGCGCCATCACAACTCCGAAATCGTGAGGTGACGTGGGGTCGCCCCCAGGGTATGTGCATGGTAAGCTTATTGGCAGTTTTATGGCTTTTGGAACAACTCTTGGCACGTTCGAGGATGAACGTTTATTTAAGAAGGGGAGAATGTAACGACCCGATCGGTCGTTACATAGAATCTGCATTTATATTTATTGTTATTGCCTTGTCATAGCTAGGTTAAACCGTTCTTGATGTGTTAGAGTTGGTAGGCTCGGAATGCGCATTATGGCTCGTATAGCTTCGTTAGGTGATTTGGGACATGATTGTGTTAGGAATATTTTTGTGAGGACCAGTGTAGAATTAGGGTTGAATTGGTGAAAGTTAGTTTTTGGTAAATTCCGGTCGGCAGTGGAAATTGGGCAGTCTGGGTCGGAATAGAATTCCGATAGTTGGAACAGGTTCGTAATGCCATTTTGCATATGTCTGCAAAATTTCAGGTCAATCGGGGTTGTTTTGGATAGTTTCGGCATCGTTGGTGGATTTTAGAAATTTCAAAGTTCTTAGGCTTGAATTTGATGTGATTTTGGTGTTTTGATGTTATTTTTAGTGTTTCGGGAGTACAACTAAGTTTGAATGTTCATATATGATATGTTGGTATATTTGGTTGGGTCCCGAGGGGCTCGGGTATTGATTTCGGATTGTTAATGGGAAGTTCGGAGTTGGAAAATGCAGCAAATCTGCTTCTGGTGCACCACTGCTGGTGTGGTCGCACCTGCGGAAGGAGAACCGCAGGCGCGAGGTCCGCAGGTGCGAAGACCTTGCGCAGGTGCGGATTTGACTGGTCGTGAAGGAGTCGCAGGTGCGAAGAAGCAACCGCAGGTGCGGAAATCGAGGGTTTAAATCACATGCGCAGGTGCGCAGCTGGGACCCCAGGGACACGATCCATGCCCAGGGAAAATCCATCCCTCAACATCAATGCGCTCACTGGGGGTGTAAAGACTACGGAGGGGCCCTAGTGGCCCAAGCGCCATATCAAGCCAACGGAGGCATGATTTAATATCACTGCGGTGTGCAGTCCGATCTCATAACCGTCTCAATAACAGGCTCTCGTCCTCACTCAGTCATCACTCTCTAGTCTCACTCACATGGATCACATATGCCTCCATTAGCCCAAAACAATGATCAGTATGCATATAATTAACAATACTGATTATATGCATACTTATCATTGTTAATAATATGCATACTTATCATTGTTTCGGGCTGATGGAGACATCTGTGATCCATGTGAGTGAGACTGGAGAGTAATGACTGAGTGAAGCCGAGAGCCTGTTACTGAGACAGTTATGAGATCGGACTACACACCGCAGCGATATTAAATCATGCCTTCGTTGGCTTGATATGGCGCTTGGGCCACTAGGGCTCCTCCGGAGTCTTTACACCCCTAGTGAGCACATTGATGTTGAGGGATGGATTTTCTCTGGGCATGGATCGTGTCCGAAGTGGATGTTATGTGAGGGATGGATCATCCCTGGACATGGATCTTGTCCGAGTGTTGTATTCCAGAGATGGACTTTCTCCGTGGGGCTGGATTGGCCTTTTCCCTCAGTACAGAGTGGCTACGGACACCAATGTTTATGCATATTCCGGGATGGAACTTCCCTGGGCCTGAGAGCCATATATAGTACTAAGTGGACTTCTGTGGGAGAGCTGTGAGCACTATATGCATATCCACACTTTTTTCATACATATTTTTATGGTGGCATGTAGAGTATACTGCCATACTTGGCATATTTACTCATCCTGATAAACTGTTAGCATGTCTAATTTCTGTATATTGTTTATTGTGATTTATGAGGTTTGTCCATCACTACCTCTCAGCCCATAGTTTGGGTTCGTTACTTCTGAGTTGGTGTACTCACGTTATCCCCTGCACCTTGTGTGCATATCCAGGTACACCGGGACCCGGTAGTGGATATTGAGCAGCTGTCAGAGTTTTCATTGGAGTTTTCGAGGTAGCACCTGGTGATCGCGACCTCGTCTTCTCTTTCTTATTCTACCTGTTGTTCTTTATTTTGAGACAATGTTGTCCATTTCCCCTTTTCTTTGCTTTATGTTATAGTAGCTCATGACTGAGTGACACCGGATCCGTTGTTGGTGATTTTAAATTTTGTTTTAAACTTGAGACTCTTAGCATTGTCAATAATTTTATATAAAATTGTATTTTTACTGGAAATTGAATTTAGCTTAGAAATAAAAAGGGCGGCTTGCCTGGTTCCACGACAGGCGCCATCACGACTCCGAAATATGGTCGTGGCAATATATATATATATATATATATATATATATATATATATATATATATATATATATATATATATATATATATATATATATATATATATATATATTATTATGTCATGCAACTCGATCCACATATATAATAATATTATTGTGGCATGCAACCCGATCCAATATAACACAGTAGAGTGAAATAGGAAACAATTAAAGGCAAATAAACAAGTAAAGTATGACACAAGTAAAAGAATCTATCTAATAACATGTAAAATCATATAACAAGTAAAGGAGGACAATAAATAAAAGCATGAATAATTGAAAGCATGTAGAAAATAGAGAGATGTAACAAGGGAAGGCATGTATTTAATGAGTAAATACAACTGGCGAGTAAAGCATGTTTTAAGTAAAAATATGTAATAAATGAAGACATGGTATAATTAAAGACATGAAATTAAGTAGTACATCTTGCATGCTTGAATCCATAACAATGCATATATATGCGTCACCTTGCATATATGTCGTCCCCACATGCAAAAAACGTAGGAAATAGATCAATCAAGCCTAATTCCGTCAAACCAAGGTTAACCACAACACTTACCTCTTTTTGAACAAAGTCAACAATTCAACATGGATTTTCCTTTGGAACAAGCCTCCAAAACACCCGAATCCAGTCAACTATTATTCAAATAAGTCAAAACAAGCTTTAGAAATTACCCTCATAAGCTTCAATCTTTAACATATTTGAAAAATTCAACATGTGCCCACGTGGTCGAAATCTCAAATTAAGACCAAATATCGATTACACATTCACCCCTAAGCCCATATATGTGATTTGTTTCAAATCCGACCTCAAATTGAGGTTTAAATCTCAATTTTATAAAATCCTTAAATTCTACCCAAAACCCCAATTTCTACTCTAGAAATCCTAGATTTGATGATGAAATTCATGAAAACGTAATGGAAATTAAACGAAAACAAGTTAATATTACTAACTTATAAATTTGGGAAGAAATTGCTCTCCAAAAATCACCTCTATTGAGTCTAGGGTTCAAAAATGGTGTAAAATAAGCTAAGTCCTGAAATCTCCACAATTTACCCAGCTGCAGATATCGCAATTGTGAACTCTTGTTATTGTGATGTTCGTAAATGCGAACCACTGCCGCAATACGACCAGTGCCTAAGCCTTTCTAATATCGCAAATGCAACCAAAACCTCGCATTTGCGAAGTCTCCATCCATCGTAAATGCGGTCAAAGCTTCGCATTTGCGAAGTTGTCCAAACCAACCCCTGTCGCAAATGCGACACTGCCATCGCAAATGGGATACACCCCCATCTCGAAAATACGACCATTTCTTCATAAAATCCAAGTCATAGTCCCCCAGTCCCACATCGCAAAAGCAAGCCTGACATTGCAAATGCGAGACCTGCAGGTTCGCAATACTAGATTTTCTATCAGTTGTTCCAATCCATCCGCAACATAAATGAAACTGACCCGAGCTCCTAGGACTCCAATTTGAATATTCACACAAATGTAATTACATCATAAAAACTTGCTCTCAAGATCAAATCATCAAAATAACATCAAAAATCAAGAGTCGATAATTAAAACTCAAGATTTTCAAGTTTAAAACTCAATTTTCCATTTTTTCACATAATACGCCAAAATGGCCTTGGGTCACCTGGGACCCCAACCAAACATGTGTACAATTCCAAAATCATCATATGAACCTACATAGTTCACCAAAAACGTTGATTTTGGTCAACTCTAGCCATTTTTAAAGACAAAAATAACATTTTCTTTACAATTTCACACATAAATTTTCGGAAATTGATATGGACTATACAAGCAAGTCATAAATTATCAACTTAAGCTATGAAAATTATCAGATCACAAAAAAGGGAGCTAGTACTCAAAATGACCTAACGGGTCATATTCTCCACCTCTAAAAGAAATGTCTGTCCTCAAACAGACATAGAAATGTACTTGGACTAGTAAAAAGGTGCGGGTATCTACTACTCATATCGGACTCAGACTCCCAAGTAGCCTCATATATTGGCTTACCTCTCCGACGCAGATTTACATAAGGTACTCTTAGATCTCAACTTCCGAACTTGTCGATCTAAAATAACTACTAGCTCTTCCTCATTTGTCAAATTTTCATCAAGTTGCACCATGGTGAAGTCTAAAACATATGGCCTACCTTCATGGTACTTCTAAAGCATGGACACGTGAAATACTGGATGTACCCCTACTAGGAAAAGAAGCAATGCAATCCTACAACAAACCTCCCCAACCCTTTCCAAGATCTCAAATGGGCCAACAAACCTCAGGCTCATTGCCCTTCTTTCCAAATTGCATCACGCCCATCATAGGCGACACTCGGTGAAGAACCTTCTCACCTTCCATGTAAGCCACACCTCGGAGCTTCTGGTCCGCATAACTCTTTTTCCTAGATGGGGTTGTATGCAGCCTCTCCTGAATCACTTTCACCTTCTCCAAAGCATCACGAACCAAATTTGTTACCAATAGTCTAGCCTCACCGTGCACAAACTAACCAACTAGAGAACAATATCACCTCCCATATAAGTCCTCGTACGGAGCCATCCGGATGCTTGTACGAGGTAGAAGCTGGTCCCGATGACCCTCAAAATTCATAGAGAATGCCCGCAACATATCCTCCAAAATTTGAATGGTACGCTCGAACTGGCCGTCCATCTGAGGATGAAATCGATACTCAGCTCGACCCAAATTCCCAAATCACGTTTCATGGCTCTCCAAATATGTGAAGTGAACCGCGTGCCTCGGTCTGAAATGATAGAAATCGGCACACTGTGCAGTCAGATAATCTCCCGGATGTAAATCTAAGCCAAGCGCTCTATAGAATAGGATGTCATCACCGGAATGAGGTGTGCGGACTTAGTCAACTATTCCACAATAACCCAAACAACATCAAACTTCCTCAAGTATCACCAACTTCTGAGTCAAACACCCAATTTTTTATATTCATACTTCACATGTTGACAATTCAAACACCGAGAGACATTTCCAACAATGTATTTCTTCATCTTCTGCCACTAATAGTGATGTTTCAAGTCACGATACATCTTCCTGATACCGGTGAATGGAATACCGCAAACTGTGAGCCTTCTCAAGGATCAAATCTCTCAACCCATCAACATTCGAAACACAAATCCGGTCCTGAAGCCGCCTAACACCATCATCCCCAATCAAAAACTTCTTAGAACCACCACGCTACACCTTTTCTTTCAACACCAATAGTGAGGATCATCAAACTGGCGAGCCTTGATGTGTTCCAACATATATGATTGTGCCAAAAAATAAACAAGAACCCTACTAGGCTCTGAAATATCCAACCTCATGAACCGGTTAGCCAAAGTCTGAACATCTATGGCTAATGGCCTTCCATTGTCGGTAAAAATGCCAAAATGACCATGCTCTCTATCTTCCTACTCAAGGCATCGGCCACTACATTGGCTTTCCCCAAATGATATAATATGGTGATATCAGAGTCTTTCAATAACTCTAACCATCTCTGTTACCTAAAATTAAGATCCTTTTTCTTGAATAGATGTTGGAGACTCTGATGGTCGGTGTAGACCCTACATCGCACATAGTATAGATAGTGCCTCCAAATGTTGATCACGTGAACAATGCCTGCCAACTCCAAATCATGCACAGTGTTATTCTTTTTAATTGACAAGTTGCATAGGCAATCACCCTACCATTCTTCATCTACGATGTATCACAATACACAGTGTAAGATCCTGAACTTGTTGGCAATACCAATACTGGGGTTGTAGTCAAGGTAGTCTTGAGCTTCTGAAATATCTCCTCACACTCGTCAACCCATATGAAAAGATTATCCTTCCGAGTTAACTTGGTCAACGGGGCTAAGATAGATGAAAACCCCTCTTCAAACCGGCGATTGTAACCTACCAAATCCAAGAAACTCCGAATCTCTGTAGCAGAAGTAGGTCCAGGATAATTCTGAATTTCCTCTATCTTCTTGAGATCCACCTTGATACCATTGGAAGACACAATATGACCCAAAAAGTAAACTAGGTCTAACCAGAACTCGCACTTAAAAAATTTGGCATATAATTGATGATCCTTCAAAGTCTAAAGCACAATCCGTAAGTGCTGCTCATGCTCCTCTCTACTGCGAGATAAACCAAAATAACATCAATGAAGACAATCACGAAGGAATCCAAATAAGCCTTGAACACTCGGTTAATCAAATCCATGAAGGCTGCTAGACTATTAGTCAAGCCAAATGACATCATCAAGAACTCGTAATGATCATAACGAGTCCTTAAAACTATGTTTGGGACATCTGATACCTTAATCTTCACCTGATGGTAGCCAGATCTCAAATCAATCTTGGAAAACACCTTGGCACCCTAAAGCTAGACAAATAAATCATCAATCATAGGAAACATATACTTGTTCTTGATACTGACCTTGTTCAACTGTCGGTAATAAATTCACATCCCCATTGATCCATCCTGTTTTTTACAAACAACACTACCACACCCTAAGGTGAAATACTCGGTCTGAAGAACCTCTTCTTAAGCAAATCTTCCAACTGATCTTTCAATTCTTTCACCTCAGTTGGGGCAATACAGTATGGTGGAATAGAATTAGGCTGAGTGCCCGGAACCAAATTAATGCAAATGTCGATATCCATATTGAGTGGAATACCCAAAAAATTTATATGAAACACCTCGGGAAACTCCCTCACAATCGGCACTAAATCTATTGAAGAAACCTCCGCACTAGAATCTCAGATATATTCCAAATAATTTAAACACACATTCTCAACCATAGTGGAGTGACTGCGGGTCCGGTATGACCAAAGTCACATTCTTGACATGACAATCCAAGATAGTCTGATATGGGGACAACTAGTCCATACCAAGAATTACCTCAAAATCTACCATATTCAACAACAAAAGATCATCTACAGTATCAAAGCCATTAATATTAACAATACAAGACCGATACACCTGATCAACTATTATGGAATCTCCAACTGGTGTAGACACCGAAATGAAAACATCAAGAGAATCACGAGGCATACTCAAATGCTAAGAAAAATATGAAGACACATAAGAATATGTGGAACCCGGATCAAACAACAGGAAATCATCTCTATGATAGACTGAGATAATACCTGTAATAACTACATCAGACGACTCCGCCTCAAGTCTAGCAAGAAATACATAACAACGGGGCTAAGCCCCACCAACCTTACCTTTACCTCTTAGGCGACCTCTCACTGACTGGCCTCTACCTCTAACTGACTAACCACCACCTCAAGCTACCTGAACCCCGCCTCTAGCTGGCTGAGTTGGTGGTGGAGGCACCCACGCCGGAATCATGGCACGAGTACCCTGCTAAGGCATACTGATCTGAAATCTAGGACAGTAAATCCTTCTATAACCCCGCATCCCCACACTCAAAACATCCTCTCGACTAGCGTGGCTGTTGAATTTGAGACTGACCGTAACGACTAGACTAACTAGTGTAATAGATTTGACTTTGTGGTGCACTAATGGGAGCTGAAGGTTTATTCAATTCAAGCTACTCCGAACGAGACGCATAAGCACTATGACTGCCTAAAGTACCATGTGTGACCTATAGGGCTGACTGTACCAGCCTAATAGAGAGACCTCTACCAAAAGAACCCTTACATCCAGATGAGGCACAACTGAATCATCCAAAATGATAGGGCCTCATATTAGAGGCCGTCTCTCTCACCTGGCCTCTAATGCACTCAATCCTCCTGGCGATCTATACTACTTGAGTAAAAGATTTCGCAATCTCGGCCTCTTTTTCCATCTGAAGTCCGATGTCATATGTAAGATTCTCTATGAATCTTTGCACCTTATACCTCTTAGTAAGGATCAGGATAGCTGCATGGCATGACAATTCCACAACTCTAGTCTTCTACTGAGTTACAGTCATGCTATCCTGCTGAAGGCACTGAAACTGACTATGCAACTCCTCTTTCAAAGTGATGTGAATAAACTTCTCCAAGAACAGCTGTGAAAACTGAGTTCGTGTGAGAAAAGGTGATCCTGGTGGCCTGCCCTACTCGTACACCTTCCACCACCTCTTGGCAAAACGGTACATCTGAAAGATAGTAAAGCAACTCTATTGGACTCCACTATCCCCATATTGCACAAAATCTCATGGCAATGGTCTAAGAAGTCTTGGGCATCCTAGGAAAGTGCACCACTAAAGTGAGGGGGATACAACT
Source organism: Nicotiana knightiana (assembly GCA_005239525.1). Classification (NCBI taxonomy): domain Eukaryota; kingdom Viridiplantae; phylum Streptophyta; class Magnoliopsida; order Solanales; family Solanaceae; genus Nicotiana; species Nicotiana knightiana. The sequence goes on along the minus strand of ML422767.1, from coordinate 72,684 downwards.
TGGTGAACTGGTTCAACCTCTTCAGCTAATCAACTGCCATAGTGGGTCTCTCTCCGGGATGTATAGAAATAATAGACTAAATCGCCCCAACTATTAGAACTCATTGGGTTTTGTAACCATGAGCCATATACTCTAGATTATGAGTAGCGGGAGTCTGAACTCCTCCCCCGTCCTGAGAAATGGTTGGTGCCATAGTACACACACAAACTTGAGCCATACTCTCTGTGAGACCAACCATGCAGACTAAGGCATCCTAAAGCACTAAGGTAGCAATGAACCCCTTTGGGACCCGAGCTGGTCCTACTGGATCAACATGATCTGGAAACTCATTATCCTTCTCTATATGAGGCTTGACAACAGGTACCTCTACGCATGCTCTAAGCTGAGCTCTACCTCTAACTCGGCCTCTGCCCTTTTCCCGGCCCCGGCCCCGACCCTTGGTAGTGGCTGCAACCTGTGTAACAAGCCGACCAGTCATTTCATGATCCAGCACGTCGTTCAGCAGTCTGAGGCCATGAGCAGCTTCATTTCAGGTATTATGATCCGTGGGCGTGGTCGAAATTTAATTTCAGGATGTTTAGAGTTGGTTTGGAAAGAAAATTCTCATTTCACAAGCCTTGAGTTGGTGAAATCAACTAAGATTTGAATTTTGATTAAATGATCTCTGAATTAGGATTTGAAGGTTCCGACAGTTCGTATGATGATTTCGGATTTGCGTGTGTGTCCGGATCGGGTTTTGGATAATCCGGGAGAGTTCAAGCATATATTGTGGAAGTTAGCATTTTTGAAGGCTTTCATAAAATTGGGCTTGAAGTGCATATCAGTGAGGTTGATGTCCGTTTGGGATTTCGAGTCTAAGAATAGCTCTGTATGGTGTGTCTGGAGTTGGGAGCGCGATTGGAATTGAATTCGGATGTCCGGGGTCAGTTTGAAGTCATTTGGCTAAAGATAGAAATTTGAAGGTTTTTGGGAAATCCGGCCAGAAGTGGAACTTTTGATATCAAGGTCAGAATGCGATTCCGGAAGTTGGAGTAGGTCCGTAATGTTGAATATGACATGTCCGAAAAATTTGAAGTCATTCCGAATTGTATAGGCCGGTTCGTCGCATCATTATAGATATCAAGAATTTGAAAGTCCTAAGTTATGAATTCAGTGGTTTTGGGATGCGATTATGAGTATTAGAGATGTATTGAGTGTTCCCTAGGCTCGAGCGAGTCCGTATTATAGTTTGAGACTTGTTGGTATATTTGGACGGGGACTCGGGTGGGTCCAGGTGCCTCCCGGACATCACACGAGGTTAAAAACCAGCTAAAACAGCTGCTGGTGCAGCTGTTGCTGGTGTTACCGCTGATGCGGTTGCCCAGCTGCAGGTGCGAGACCGCTCCTACGGTCCCAGCCTCGCAGGTGCGAAAAACCATGGGTCCCTCTACCTTCACAGGTGCGGAACAATTTCCGTAGGAGCGGGTCCGCTGGTGCGGAAACCCCTCCGCAGGTGTGATCCCTAGCCCCCTCGCCATTTTCTGCAGGTGCGATTCTTTTCTCGCGGGTGCGGGCCCGTAGGTGCGGTCCCAGGCTCGCAGGTGTGGAAACCCCTGTAGGCAGGCATATTTAAGTGTTTAAACACGGGTTTTCTTCATTCTTTCTCATCCAAAACTCCATTAGAGAGCCTTCAAGCTTGAGCAACACCCTCCATGACCTATATAGTGCTAAGGTGAGTAATTCCTCTCTATTTTCCCAATCTTTACATGGAATTCAACTAGAATTAATTACTATAACATCAAAAATCAAGGAATTGGATAGTAAAAGTTAGGGTTCTTAAGAATTTGATAAATCACTCATGATTGCCATGCATTCCAATAAAAGTTATGTAATCTTGATTCTTAGGATACGAGTGAGCGACCCCTTTAATAATTCTCGATATTCGAGCATGTAGTGTCGGGGTTGAAATTGGGTAATTCTTCAAGAATGGCAAATTTTGGGTTAATAAGTTAATTCTTCTTCCCTAATCATGAGTTGCTGTAATTATACTAAATTTGGCTAGTTGCGAGCCGTCGAGGGCAGATTTCGGAGATTCAGGCACATCCTTGATCCAAGGGGTGGTTTCGTCACGAGGTGAGTCTCTTTTCCAACCTTGTAAGGGGGAAATGTCCCCATAGGTTCCATATTGTTTTGTATTCATGTGGTGGGTCCACGTACGCACCGAGTGACGAGAGTCCGTACGAGGCGACTATATTGCTATGTTGGGTAACCTTACAATTCACAAACATGCCTCTATGTGCCCTACTTGTACTTTGTATGTGTTATGAATTGTATAGTACTGTTGAAATGATATAGCAACATATCATTGTGATTTAAATCCTAGTCGATTATTCGTGGTATTGGCACAGTCTNACTATATTTGGCTAGTTGCGAGCCGTCGAGGGTAGATTTCGGAGATTCGGGCGCATCCTTGATCCGAGGGGTGGTTTCATCACGAGGTGAGTCTCCTTTACAACCTTTTAAGGGGGAAATGCCCCCATAGGTTACTTATTTGCTATGTATGCATGTTGTGGGGGCTACGTACGTACCAAGTGACGAGAGTCCGTACGTGGCGACTATATTGCTACGTCGGGTAGCTTTAGGACTCACGAGCATGCCACTATGTGGCTTATTTGTACCTTGTATGTGTTATGAGTTGTAATTACTGTTGAGGTGATATGGAAACATGAAACATTATGATTTAAATCCTAGTTGGCTATCTGTGGTATTGACACAGTCCTGTTGAGTTCACTATTGAGTTGGTACACATATGTACTTATACATATATATATATATATATATATGCACTTGTGTCGAGCCAGCACACGAGTCGCAGGCATGATGCGCGGCCGTGGGTCAGCTTATTATTGTCGAGTCAGCACACGAGTCGCACGTATGATGCGCGGCCGTGGGTCAGCTTATTATTATCGAGTCAGCACACGAGTCGCAGGTATGATGCACGGCCACGGGTCAGCTTATTATTATCGAGTCACCACACCAGTCGCAAGTACGATGAGCGATCGTGGGTTAGCTTATTATATAGAGTCAGCACGCGAGTCGCAGGTATGATTCGCGATCGTGGGTTAGCTTATGACCTCAGTTTTTATGACCACCCTTATGACTCCGGCCGATTGTCTTGTCCTGGTATGTGTACGATCACTTGAGTTCTGATTCACTTATAATGGGATAGTCAGGTATTTGTTAAGAGGAGGATAAGATATATTGGTGTTCATTTTCAGTTATCACCTGGATCATCTTATTTGATATGCACCTGTTGTTTATTTCCTTACTCCTATGTACGTAAAATCATTTGGTACTATTTTAAAGATGTTGATTTGTCGGACATCTGAGTAAAAGGGAGTGGAAACCGTCATTTACCTTGATATTTGAGGAAAAAGGGAATGGGAGTGGGTATTTACGTATTTTCAGAAATTACTCAGACTTCAATTCTTTATATGTGCAACTCGCTCCTTAACTGTCTTCACATGCCTACTGCTTTCATTATATTATGTCATTTTGCTATTATTGGACCTTAGTGAGTATCGAGTCGAGCTCTCGTCACTACTTCTTCAAGATTGGGCAGGATACTCACTGGGTACATATATGTATATGTACTCATGCTACACTTTCTGTGCATTTTGTTGCACAAGTACATTCGTAGTATAGTGATTGATCTGGAGAGTTACTCGGGTTGCATTCATCCGGAGGCGTTCCGCAGCTCACAGAGTCTCCGTCTTTCTATAGCTTTACATTGTACCTCTATTGCCTTTGTCCCATTTATTTCTTGAACAAGAGTTGTATAATTGTATAAATTCTTAGAAATTTCTCATGTACTTGTGTCACCAGGTTCTGGGAATGTGTTGGTATTTATCTTGTTATAGTAAGTTGAAACCCTACCGTTTGATTTACGAAAATTCAAATTATTTGGTTATGAAGTGTAAGAAGGGAAAGATTTCGTAAATGTTAAGCAGGAAGGTATTTCAATTGATTAAGGGGTTGGCTTGCCTGACAGTAGTGTCCGGCGCCATCACAACCCATAGGTTTTGGGTTGTGACAACATGGTATCAGAGCGCTAGGTTCCCGTAGGTCTCACGAGTCATGAGCAAGTCTAGTAGAGTCTTGCGGATCGGTACGGAGACATTTGTACTTATCTTCGAGAGGCTACAGGGCTGTTAGGAGTACTTCCCTTCTTGATTCTTCATCGTGCGAGTTGATTCATTTGGGGCTTATGCCTATGATCATTCCTACTCAATCTTACGCGTCACGAATCGCTTGCTATGGATCAGGAACTTGAGGAATGGAAATGGTGCTACATATGTAATTCGATATGCTTCCATGTGTAAATGGTTGTGGTTGTTGTTATGGCCCTGTGAAAGGGTAATATGTTGTTTCAGCTCAGTAGCTGTGTTTCTGGGGGACTTAAGGCCGCGCTCGAGTAGTGATGATGGTTGCAATTGATTGTCGCGCGGTGTCGATATGATGATAGAACGTTTGCCCGTATGTTGGGGAAGATGAATGGTTTGAAGGGAGATCTTCTCAGAGTATGATTTCGAGATTTCAGTGCACTTGTTACGATAGAGGGAAGGAATTTGAAGTATGAATGGCTCGGTTGGGATTGATAAAGTAGTAAGACTTGGTGTCATCAAGCGAGATAGGGTATGCACCTGTGACGTGTAGTCGTTGTCATTGATCGAATAGAATGTGTTAGGTTTGTCGGTGCTATGGTTTCTTCGGTTGCATGGGGTCAGATTATTGAGTGGAAGTATTGAGGAACGCAGTTGGCAAGGAATAATCCTACAATAAAACAGGGCGTAGGATGGGGTATTGATGTTGCAGAGAGCGTGCATTTCAGCGTCGCTCGGAGGTGTCAGTAGGTGATTTCTACAGGTGGGTTGTCTTTTTGAGATAGGTTAGCAATGGCGGGGTTGGAAAGTTCTGTGAGGGGTCGTAGTGGCTAGTTGGTAGGAGATAGAATGTGTGAATGATGCTAGGGAATTCGAGTATTTAGGGAGTGCTAGCAAGAGAATTTAAAAGATTGGGATGGTTTGGCTGAGCAAGATCGTGTTATCATAGGAGGAAGGATCTCAAGAGGGTCTAGAGTGGTGCTAGGAGTGGCTTCGAGCTAAGTGAGGGAGTCCCACCATCTGCAGTAGCGCTGTAGGGTTGTCTTCCCATAGGATTGCGAATTGTCGGCGTGTAGGCAAGTTATTTCAGCCAAGGAAAGAGGGGTAAGATGGTAACTGTGCATAAGATTTGATGGATTTGTGCAAAAGTTGGTCCTGTCAGGCCAGGGTTAGGCTTTGGAAGGTTCACATTTTGCTTAAGGCATGGGCGAGTTGTAAGGATAGTGACTCAGTCCTGTATTTCATTGAAAAAGGTGTTCCTGTGCAAGGAGAGCCTTGGGGGTTGATTGTATTCGGGGCCAGTCAGAGTGGGTCACTCTCAATAGCGGTCCTAATGAGATCAAAAGTTAAGGAATGCGGCGATTAAGGATTTCAGGCAGCAGTATGATCGAGAATCGAGCTTTTGCAGAGTAATCTCTAAGAGAGATGAGGACGGTTGGAATTTTCTATGAGTTGTTTTAGCACGCATGATAATATTGGAGGAGTGAGAGAAATAGAATCCGGATTGAAGAAAAGATTATCAGAAGGTTATGACACGGGTTGCGGGATTTGGGCAGCATAGTCTCGTGGATCAAGGTCACTCGGGATGAGTGAGGGTTGAGTTTGCTATGGGTTGAAGGAAGTTGTTATTGTTCCTGAGGCAATTAATGATGATTAAAATAATATAGATTGATTAGCATTGGTTGAGATGGCACATTTGCGGCAGTGATTGGTTCCTTTGATGGATATTTAGTTAGGCATGTGGTTTGTGCTGGTGTGTGCAGGGCTTGTCGACCGTTGAAACGAATTTTATGTGGGAGCCCTTGAGTGCTATGGCCTTTCAGGTATAGGCGGATCCCGGAAGGGTAATGGTTGTATAGACTACCACTTAAGATTTGCATGATCTGGGTGAATATTGGAATTCACTCGTGTGTTGAGATTGTACTCTTGAATCGAGTCAAGTAAAAAATTTCTATATGAAGAAGTGTTCACCCTATTGGTGGTTCAAAAGTTATGATGGAATTCTTGCGCTACCTCATGTTGGCATATTAGGTGCTGTAAGCAGTATGTAACTGGGAGTAAGAATCGAGATTCAGGTCCGATGTTTATAAGGATGTCATGAGCTCGGAAGAGCAAGACAAAGTGATTCGAAAGTCAGTGTAAGCTAGTATTATCTTCAGTGTCACCTGAGATTGATATTCGGTGGAAGAGGCTTTGTACCCTGGTCATGGGTTCTTGATGTGTTTTGCGGCCTTAGTATGGTCGGTGTTATGGATGTGCAGACTTGTTGCCTTGTGTGGAAGGTCGTGGAAGCATAACCACGAAAAGATTGTATAAAGAGTGACATGTAGTCACTTGATGGATTTCGGATTTGGACCGAGTATGAAAAAGTGCGGTACGGCTCAAATTGAGAATTTATGCATGAAGGGCGTTTGGTTCAGTTGATTATGCATTGTGGGGTGTTAGTCCCGGTGATGACGGTTGTTCTCATGTATTATGAGAAAAAGTAGGGTTAATGTGGACCCAGGTAAAAGCTAATAGCTAAGTTTGGTGCGAGCAAGGTGGCTCGATGTTTGTGGATGGATTTATATATGATTATGGGCTTGGTGTGAGCCAGGCATGTTCCTTTCAGTAGAGCATCTTTTCATGGAAAGATATTAGAACAGCGGGTGATGTTCCGTCTTCGTCGAATTCATGTGTTATTGTGATTGTGCCATGTGAGTTGTGAAACGTCTTTGATAATTTCTTATGTGTTGAGGTCCCACGTAGCGGGGATGTTATGTGAGCAGGATGGCTCTTGAGATCCAGAGTATATGTATGTATATCGCACCTCAGTTGTGCTTGAGTTTTGTAGCCTATGGCTTTAGCAGTCTCCCCAGGATAGTATTATGTACCTAGCGTGCTTATGATCGATATTCAGTAATTCGTAATAGTGAGCAAATGAGCTCCGTATATATATTTCCTTACGTGAGTTTTATGTTATTTGGATCGGGTGGCACGCCGACACGGTGATGTTATTTGGGATCGGGTAGCACGCCGCAACAGGTATGTTATTTGGATCGGGTTGCACACCGCAACAATGTGATGATGAGTAAGGTTCCTATATTTATTTTCTTATGTTTTAATTCCTATTTTCTTGTAAGAACTCATATTAATTGCGAGAGCTGAATAGTTCCGTCCTGAGTCGTTTCTTATTATCATGTTCGAGTTATGACCCATTGGCGCGATGTGGTATCATGTGAGGTTGTTGGTCATGTTGGGGTGGTTTTTCGCCTGAGCAGTTCATACTGGGTGAGACGATATTTTCGGATTAGGATCAGTGCGATGAGGTTATGTGAAGTGTATATTAAAGAACAAATATCGTTATTCAGGTTCATACTAAAGAGATGATTCAAGTCAAGATGAGGTATTCAAGGATTTGTTAACTCTGCAGTTGAGTATGAATTCTGCACATTTCCTCCGTTGTGGTTGTATCGCCCGCAATATAGCAGGATGTCTGTATAATTGTTATGAGGTGCATCAGGAGCATCGAATTTGTGGGACTTGGCTAATAAGGTTCAGGGAGCGTCAATGTGGTCAGACGATGAGTTATGCGGGGCATGGTGCCGATTCAGCAAGGGTATGCAGGTGTGATCTGGTATACCAAGTGCTAGTTCACGCAATGCTTATATATATTGAAATTAGGCCTGGCTAGAGAAACTTCAGGTGTTTGAATGAATTCTGAGCTCATTATATGGATAAAGAAGAAATCTTCAGATTTTATCAAGCTTATGTGTTCAAGTGGGTTGTGGCAGCATGGGCAGGTTCTCGAGATGTTAAACAATGATTTCAGGAAGCTCCAGAGCAGTTCTTAGCATGTTCGAGGACAAACGTCGGTTTAAGTGGGGGAGAATGTAACGAACCGACCGGTCGTTTCGTGATCTAGCGCGCCGTTCAGCGGTTTGAGGCTGTGAGCAGCTTCGTTTCAGGTACTATGACCCGTGGGCGTGGTCGGAATTTAATTTCAGGAAGTTTAGAGTTTGTTTGGAAAGAAAATTCTCGTTTTAGAAGCCTTGAGTTGGTTAAATAAACTAAGATTGGAATTTTGAGTAACCGATCTCCGAATCAGGATTTGAAGGTTCTTGTAGGTTCGTATGATGATTTCGGATTTGGGTATGTGTCCGGATCGGGTTTTGGATAACCCGGGAGAGTTCCAGCGTATATTGTGGAAGTTAGCATTTTTGAAGACTTTCATGAAATTGGTCTTCAAGTGCATATCAGTGAGGTTGATGTCCATTTGGGATTCCGAGTCTAGGAATAGCTCCGTATGGTGATTTTGCAGTTGGGAGCGCGATCGGAAGTGAATTCGGATGTCCAGAGGTCAGTTTGAAGTTATTTGGCTAAAGATAGAAATTTGAAGGTTTTTGAGAAATCCGGCTGGAAGTCGAAGTTTTGATATCGAGTTCGGAATGCGATTCCAGAAGTAGGAGCAGGTCCGTAATGTTGAATATGACTTGTCCGCAAGATTTGAAGTCATTCCGAGTTGTATAGGTCGGTTCGTCACATCGTTATAGAAATCTAGAATTTGAAAGTCCTAAGTTGTGAATTAGGGGGTTTTGGGATGTGATTTTTAGTATTAGCGATGTTTTGAGTGTTCCGTAGGCTCGATCGAGTCCGTATTATGGTTTGGGACTTGTTGGTATATTTGGACGGGGGCTCGGGTTGGCCCAGGTGCCTCTCGGAAATCACACAAGGCCAAAAACTAGCTAAAACAACTGCTGGTGCAGCTATTGCTGGTGTGACCGAAGGTGCGGTTGCTCAGCCGCAGGTGCAAAACCGCTCCTGCGGTCCCAGCCTCGCAGGTGCGAAAACCCAGGGGTCCCCGTACCTTCGCAGGTGCGGAACAATTTCCGCAGGAGCGGGTCTGCTAGTGCGGAAACCCCTCCGTAGGTGCGATCCACAACCCCCTCGCTATTTTCCGCAGGTGCGATTCTTTTCTCGCAGGTGCGGGATCGTAGGTGCGGTTCCAGGGTCGCAGGTGCGGAAACCCCTGTAGGCAGGCATATTTAAGTGTTTAAACACGAGTTTTCTTAGTTTTTTCTCATCCAAAACTCCATTAGAGAGCCTTCAAGCTTGAGCATCACCCTCCACGACCTATATAGTGCTAAGGTGAGTAATTCCTCTATATTTTCCCAATCTTTACATGGAATTCAACTAGAATTAATTACTAAAACATCAAAAATCAAGGAATTGGATAGTAAAAGTTTGGGTTCTTAAGATTTTGATGAATCACTCAACGATTGCCATGCATTCCAAAAAAGTGAAGTGATCTTGATCCTTAGTTTACGAGTAAGCGACCCCTTCAATAATTCTTGATATTCGAGCATGCGGGCTCGGGGTTAAAATTGGGTAATTCTTCAAGAATGGCGGATTTTGGGTTAATAGGTTAATTCTTCTTCCCTGATCATGAGTTGATGTAATTATACTATATTTTGCTAGTTGCGAGTCGTCGAGGGTAGATTTCGGAGATTCGGGCGCATCCTTGATCCGAGGGGTGGTTTCGTCACGAGATGAGTCTCCTTTCCAATCTTGTAAGGGGGAATGTCCCCATAGGTTCCTTATTGTTGTCTATTCATGTGGTGGGGTCCACGTACGTACCGAGTGACGAGAGTCCGTACGAGGCGACTATATTGCTATGTCGGGTAGCCTTATGATTCACAAGCATGCCTCTATGTGCCCTACTTGTACTTTGTATGTATGAATTGTATAGTACTGTTGAAATGATATGGAAACGTAAGTCATTGTGATTTAAATCCCAGTCTATATTCGTGGTATCGACACAGTCCTGTTGAGTTCACTGTTGAGTTGGTACACATATGTACTTATATATATATATATATATATATATATATATATATATATATATATATGCACTTGTTATCGAGTCAGCACACGAGTCACGGGTATGATGCGCGGTCGTGGGTCAGCTTATTATTATCGAGTAACCACACGAGTTGCAGGTATCATGAGCGGCTGTGGGTCAGCTTATTATTATCGAGTCAGCACACGAGTCGCAAGTACGATGCGCGATTGTGGATTAGCTTATTATATCAAGTCATCACGCGAGTCGCAGGTATGATTCGCGATCGTGGGTTAGCTGATGACCTCAGTTCTTATAACACTCTTATGACTCCGGCCGGTTGTCTTGTCCTGGTATGTGTACGATCACTTGAGTTCTGAGTCACTTATAATGGGATAGTAAGGTATTTGTTAAAAGGAGGATAAGATACATTGGTGTTCATTTTCAGTTATCACCTGGATCACCTTATTTGATATGCACCTGTTGTTTATTTCCTTACTCCTATGTACGTAAAATCATTTGGTACTATTTTAAAGATGTGGGTTTGTCGGACATCTGAGGAAAAGGGAGTGGAAACTGTCATTTACCTTGATATTTGAGGAAAAAGGGAATGGGAGTGGGTATTTACGTATTTTCAGAAACTACTCAGACTTTAGTGCTTTATATGTGCAACTCGCTGCTTAAATGTCTTCACATGCCTACTGCTTTCATCATATTCTATCATATTGCTATTATTGGACCTTAGTGAGTATCCAGTCGACCTCTCGTCACTACTTCTTCGAGATTGGGTGGGATACTCACTGGGTACATATATGTATATGTACTCATGCTACACTTTATGTGCATTTTGTTGCACAGGTACATTCATAGTACAATGATTGATCTAGAGACTTACTTGGGTTGCATTCATCCGGAGGCGTTCCGCAGCTGACAGAGTCTCCGTCTTTCTATATCTTTGCATTGTACCTCTATTGCCTTTGTCCCATTTATTTCTCGGACAAGAGTTGTATAATTGTATAAATTCCTAGAAATTGTTCATGTACTTGTGACACCAGGTTCTGGGGATGTGTTGGTATTTCTCTTGTTATAGTAAGTTGAAACCCTACCGTATTTGATTTACGAAAATTCAAATTATTTGGTTATGAAGTGTAAGAAGGGCAAGATTTCGAAAATGTTAAGCAAGAAGGTATTTCAATTGATTAAGGGTTGGCTTGCCTGACAATAGTGTCCGGCGACATCACAACCCATAGGTTTTGGGTCGTGACAACCTGAGGCTATGGCTCCTGATCAACTGTGGACGAAGCACGTGTTCTCACTATCTATGAGAGAATAAGGGATAAAAATTCAAACTTCATGATAGAACAAAGATACAATGTGAAGTTCTCCTAAAGCCTTATAGCCTCTAGAATGTAAGGCCTCGCAAATTTTTGCCAAGAAAATTAAGGTTCTATGGTGCCGAGTTAGGCTAAAGTGTTCAGTGGTAATAAATTAATCACAGCACAGACCTTTTTGGGTTGAATAATGCACTAAATTGTTGATGAAAATTTTTGGTAGAGGAGGGCAATTTCTGAGGTCAGTTTCGTGACCGCAGAATCGTTTTGCGGGCCGCATAAGTGCCGCAAAGTGAAGCAGAAACTTGAGTTAATTTTTGGACCATTATGCAGTCCATTATGTGACCGCATAATCGATTCTCGGACCGCACAACCTATCATAGAATCAACATGGAGATTTTTGGAGGAAAATTCTGCAGTGTATTATGCGACCGCAGACTTGTCTAGACCATTCCAGTTCCTGGAATCACTTTCGTTACCCATTTTACGGGCCGCATACGCGTTCTTCGGTTTCTTCTACGACCACAAAGTTGATTTCGGAGAGTCTATTTTCTGATTTTTATAACCCGACCCAACTTCGATAAATAGCCCTTGAAGCTCATTTTGGAGCAAAAATCTGATATATTTAGAGAGAAGTGATAGTCTTCTAGAGAGAGGAAGAAGCTCAAGTGCTTTTTTCATCAAGATCTTGTCCAAGCTTTGAAATCCAATAAGGAAATCTGGCAAGATCTTCACCTAAGAGGTAATGTTCAAACCTTATCTTCAATTTCGAGTTTGGGTAAAAAAAATGGGTGATTGAGAGTATGATTCATGTGTGTGAGAGTATTATTTATACATGCATGCACCAATAAGGTTTGTGGGAATATTGTTGAGCTCAAATAAGTAAAGATTGTGTTGTGGAGTGAAGGAAATATTATAGAAGAACATTGTAGTCAAATTTGCACACATAGTGATTTATAAAATGCTCAAATGAGCTAAAACCATAAATACCTTCCTTATTATGGTTCAATTGTGCTATGTCTCTAAATATATTGAGTTTCTAGGATTTCCAAAATATTGTAGTAACTTAAGGAAATTTCAAAACGAGGTATGTTGGCTAATCTCTTCTCTTAGAATTGAACCCCACAATGTCCTTGTAAGTTCCTAGTTGTTCATCATAAATTGATTATTCCGATAAGCTTTGTCACAAAAGGTATATGTTCAATACGTGTTTCAATTATTCTTGTTATGTTGTGTTACTATTTGAGAATGTGTTCAAAGTATAGATTGCATATCTAAATGTTATAACTTCAACACGCGTTTCAAATGAAAGCTATTATGCTAAAGTGTGGAAGAAACCTCAATGTGTTTAAGACTCTTATTTACTCAGATGTGTACTTGATGTCATGAATAGAAATTCCTTGTTGTTGAAAATCCATGATGATGTTTGAAAGTGGAAGAGGTGAAAACGAAATATGAAATACGGCCAACGTGTCGAGAATGATATTACATTTGGGCCACTAGTGCCAATGAAATAAAGAGATGTGTAAAAGATTATGAAATGAGCTGAATGTCCTTTATTTAATAAACGACATGGTAGAATCGTTAGTCATTGAGGAAGGATAGGTGGAAATAACCTAACCCCGAAACTACGCATGCCAGTGTAGGAGTGAATTGTGATTATTCCTCCTTGTTTGGGATGAGATTGATATGATGAAAATATTTCATTTTAATGGAATGAGATGATTGCTGGAAAACGGGTGATGTCGATCCACACGGCATTGTGGTGAGACGGCCTAGCCGTTCGGGTCGTGATCGGATGCAATGCCGCACATATGGTGGTGATTGTGCTTGAAATTATGATTGAATTAATGATTGAGATTGAGATAATGTTTGTGATTGTGGTTGATGTATTTGGGTGAGATGACCTAACTGATCGGACCGTGATCGGACTCTTTGCTAGAATCACGGTGGTATATCGGTGCTAAGATCTCCCAACATAAAATATGAAAATTTACTCTAATATTTATCTTGTTCTTAACTTGATGGTTTGGCATTGTGTAAGGCTTCCATTGATTTTATGATTGTTCCCTTTTGCATTATTATTCATCCTATTGAGAGGGTGTTTAGTCATACATACTAGTACTATTCCATAAGTACTAACTTTCCTTTTTCCGGGGGTGCTGCATCTTTAATGGATGCGGGTGATTCCACAGCAGGTGGCATTGATCAATGATAGCGGTAACCCTCTTCCCAGCAGTTATGTTGTGTTTGAATCATTTGTTCCACTTCAAACTATGAAAAAGTGAGTATTTTGAGACTTTAAAATGAAGTAATTAATGATAAAGAATTGGTATTGTATTCATGATCTCCTTATGTCTAACTAACAAAAATATATCTTCTCTTTATTGATAAGTGAGTTTGAGTAGAAAATATCTAGCAGACTTACTTGACCAGGTTATTTTGGTTGAGCGTTGGTCGCGCTCCCTGAGGTCGGGGCGTGACATAGAAGATAAGTATATATATATCTCCGTACTAATCCTCAAGACTCTACGAAGCTTGCTCATGACTCGTGAGACCTATGCAACTTACGGCTCTAATACCAACTTATCATGACCCAAAATTCCAATCATGGGACCGTGATGGCGCCTAACATCCTCTTGCTAGTTAAGCCAACATTATCTAAACAATTATAGAGTTTAACAATTTAAATACATAGTAATAAAAAATTAAGACTAAAATATCTTGAAATGTATAATAAATCTGAAAACACTGGCTAAGACCATTCCCAGAAATTGGTGTCACAAGTACATGAGCTACTAAAATACCATAAATAAAGTCTGAAATGAAATACAAAAAACTGTCTGATACAAAGTAAACAACAATAAAGGTAGGAATGGACTTCAAGGTCTGCGAACGTCGTGCAACACTACCTTAAGTCTCCTAAAATGAAGGATCCGAACAATCACTGTTGAACACCACTAGAGCCAATACCGAGATCCACAAGCAGTGCAAAAATATAGTATGAGTATAACCGACCACATGTACTCCGTAAGTGCCAAGTCTAACCTCGACGAGGTGGTGATGAGGCCATGGCAAGACACTTCCTATAAACCTGTGTGAATAATAAGCATATAACAAATAATGAGATAGAGAAAATAGCTAATTATACGATAAACGGTACAAGAAAGTAAATGACAGAGGACCCCATAATATCATCACATCACGGACTTACAACACAACATTAGCAAAATCTAACAACCAAGAATAACCCCAATACATCATTTATGTTGGGCGCACAACCTTATCCACATATAAATACCAATATTATTGCAGCGGCAACCCAATCTCCATATATAATAATAATATCATTGCAGTGTGTAACTCGATCCATATATATATATATATATATATATATGTTGTTGCTGACAATCCGGTTCACACATATAATTATAATATTAATGCAGTGTGTAACGCGATCCACATATATAATAATAATATTGTTGCGGCGTGCAACTCGATTCATACATATAATAATTATGCCACTGCAGCGTGCAACCGATTCACGTATATAAAATAATATTGTTGCGACGTGAAATCCGATCCACATATATAATAATATTATTGCTCTGTACAACCCGATCCATGCATATATATAATAAGTACCAACTATGGCGTATCTTACAACGTAACATAAAAAGGGATCCAAAATTAATAAATTTTTTAAAACAATACAACATAACACAGTAGAGTGAAATGGGGAGAAAATAAAGGCAAATAAAAAAGTAAGGCATGAGATAGGTAAAAGAATCTATCGAATAACATGTAAAATCAAATATCAAGTACATGCGGACAATAAATAAAGGCACGAATAAATAGAAGTATGTAGCAAATAGAGACATGTAATAAGTGAAGGAATGTATTTAACAAGTAAAGACATGTAGCAAGTAAAGCATGTATGAAGTTGGTAAGAAATTTCTCTCCAAAAATCACATCTATGGAGTCTAATATTGTAAAATGAGCTAAGTCCTGAAATTTTCACATTTTACCCAGTTGTAGGTATCCCAATTGTGAACTCTTGTTCGCAATTATGATGTTTGCAAATCGGATGTGATTAGTGCATGAGCCTTTCCAATATCGCAAATATGATAAAAACCTCGCATTTGAAAGTCCCCATCCATTGCAAATACGGTCAAAGCTTCGCATTTGCGAAGCTATCCAGCCCAGCCTCCTTGTCGCAAATGCGACACTGCCATCAATAATGTGATACATCCCCATCTCGCAAATGCGATCATTTATTTGCAAAAGAGAAGTTCCAGTCCTCAGTCCCATATTGAAAATGCGACCCTGACATCACAAATGCGAGACATGCAGGTTCGCAACAGCCGATTTTCCATCAGTTGTTTCAAGCCATCCACAACACATCTGAAAGTCACCGAGCCCCTCGGGATCCAATCTGAACATTCACACAGGTGTAATAACATCATACAAACTTGTTCTCAAGTTCAAATCATTAAAATAACATAAAAAAATCAAGAATCGATCATTAAAACTTAAAATTTGCAAGTTTAAAACTCAATTTTCTAATTTTTCACATAATACGCTGAAACACCCTCGGTTCACCAGGGACCCAACCAAACATGCATACAAGTCCAAAATCATCATACGAACCTATCGGAATCATCCAAAATTTCGATCCGAAGTCGTTTACCAAAAATGTTGATTGTGGTCAACTCTAATTCTAAAGTCAAAAATTATATTTTCTTTAAAATTTCACATATAAATTTTCTTAAAATCGACACAGACTACGCACACAAGCCAAAAAAATTATTAAATTGAGCTATGAAATGTCTCGATTCATAGAAAATGAAGCTAATAGTCAAAACAACTATCGATTCATTACAACCATCTTAGATTCCTTGGTTTCGGGAGAAAAAACACTCCTTGATTTGGCACCATTGCGTCCAACAAAGGATAATGCTTTATATGCCCAAACTTGTAAATAAAATTTTAAACTCAAAATAATCAAAAACCCCTTTATGATATATAATAAACTCTTATTACTTACTATCAAGGCCTAGGGAAATCTGAAAAGATAATAACTTAATGTTGGGTGGGGTCCTTAAAGAATTGCTTAAATAATTTGGACATATCCTCTATGTTCATCAAGTAATCCACGGTAAGATCAAAACATTTTTCCCCAGGGATAATTTTTAAAGCAATCCAAAGAATCAACCATGTTTATCCATTTCTTCTCAATTAGTTTACATTTATCATACACCAATAAAATACTATGAAGAAACCACACCAAGGACACCTTCAACTTCTCCTCCTTTGGAAAATATCTTGTTAGCCAAGCATTGCACGAGCACATCCTGGTTCATACACTTATAATCGATTGTACTTTAAGATGGAATTTTTTTTCCTTTTCATAGACCTCCTTCAATTGATCTTCATAAGGAAAAGTCCTGCAATCCAGCCCGGTGACCAGGGCAAACTCCCTAGTCCAGAACAACATAGCATATTCTCAATCAAGAACCACATCTCATATTTTTTCTTTCTATACTTAATTTGGCGCAAAATAAGCAAATGAACTAATCGTCTATTAAATTTAACCCAGTTTAAGGGCAGGTTAAAGAAATGGCCAAATTAACTACTTCGAAAATCATTTACAAGTTTAGCTTTTGCAATTCATCTCGGAGGGGAAACCACGATTTCATAATAGACCTCACTGAGATCTTGCACGGAAAATTAACTCCTCCATTAGCCATGTGATGAATTCTATCTTTTTCAATTTTTTTAATATTTATAACTTAAGAATTGTTCAATCTTACCTTCTTAGTGATAGTAAATAGTTGTAGCTAAACCTTAGTTCTCGTTGGGATTTGACTCCGGGCTTTTAGACCGGATTATATTTACATTGACCGCTTATCCTTTTTAGGACTACAGTTGGGCGTGATCAAATTTTGACACAGTTACGGGGGAACTAACAGTGTAGTTGTAGCTGTATATATTACTAGGTTTCAAGTTTGAACTTTTATTTTGTTTTATTTTTTAATTTTATTTTATTCAAACTGTTATTTGAGAAACATGACATCTTGAAATTATGGGAGTTTAGGTGTTGGTAATTCTACTAGTGATCCTCATATATACTGTGAAGGAAATCACCCATGGCAAAATTATTAAAATATTTTGGAGAGTGAGTTATGTGCAACAACTCAATCTTATTGTGGAATGTGTGTGATAGGTGTGGTGGTCAAGATGACCATTTTCATGGTTGTACTTATATTTCTTATCCCCCCCCCCCCACTTCTTATTATGATGGTCCTACTTGTGAAGTTAATAGGAACAAATAACCTAGGGATGCGGACCTGTAGGAGATCAAAGATATGTTAAAATGTCTTCTGGAACAAAATAATGAGAAACAACTGCAGATAGAAAGGCAAGAGTCAACTATTTTCAACTTAGAGGCTCAAGTGAGTCAAGTGGTTGAAGCTTTTAATGCTCAACAAGCCAATACTGGGGATAGAATTCAAGAAGAGCGTGAATTTGAGGTGCTAATTGAGGAGGTCAAAGTAGAGCATCAACAACCTAGCCAACTACCATTTGAGTATGTGGATGTTGAAGAGGTGAGACTAGAGTCAGCCAAGGACATTGAGGATATAAATTTTATTGACTCTAGTATCATTGATGTTGAGGATGTTGAAAGTCTTGAAGTTCATGTGTTTGAGCGCATTGATCCTCACTCCAAATATTTTTCCACATTGTGCTTGGATGATGATATGAAAATAGAGTCATTCTAGCCGATTGAGGAGTCAAAGAATGAGGAACAAGGTGCCCACATTCTGGAATTTTTCTTGCCAGAAATACAGAACTACGTACCTCATCTAAAAGCCAACAAGTGTAGAATAGTACAATGGTTGCTTGGGACAATAAAATTTGTTCCACCACCCCTGGAGCATAACCGCAAACTTAAATCCAAATTGGGGGCTTAACTCATAATCTCGAGGTGGAGGCAGAAAATGGTTCACGTCGTGCGACAACATTAAATCAGGCGCTTGTTGGGAGGCAACCCAACTTTACTTCTTTATTTTATTTTAATTTTTTAATTACTATTTTTTAACTATACTATTTTTGTAGTGTCGTTTTTATTTTGTAGGAGCATGGAAAGGAAATCCATTGGAAGAAAGGAAAAGCAAGCCAGATGGTTAGAACTAAGTGTGGGGTGCCCGCACAAAGTAAAATATTCGGGAAGAAGTCTGAGTACCCCATGAGCTGCTAGTGCTTCGGCCTTTGGCCTATTAGGAAGTTTCTTTTACCCTATTATTATTAATATTGTGCATTGGGGACAATGCACAATATTAAGTGTGAGGTGAGGAGATTGTCCAGGTGACTTTCTATGATATTTTAGTTGTGTTAGTTTAATTCATAATTTTTTTTTAAAAAAAATTAAGAATTTTCCCAACGATGGATCTCCTAGACAATTTTCTTAAGAGATTTAAGTCTAAAAAAAATACAAAAAAAAAAAAAAATTTAAAAATTACAAAAATATGTCTTTTTTAATTTTCCTTAGGTAGTAATAACCCCCGTGATTTTTTTTCATGTCTCGATTCTTTTTCATGGGATGTAACTTGAACCGGGTAGTATATTTATTTTTTTGATTATTTACATTTAGAGTAGTATGTAGGAAATAAAGGAGAAGAACTGATATAATTTGCACCTTTTGACTTGTTTGATGGTTGCATACTTAAGTTTGGCATGTGTTTCACCCTTCCTTAGCTTAATATATATGATGATGCATTGGTAAAAATTAATGGTATGTGGTATAACTCTTATATCTCGTTTGCTTGACTTGTGTTCACTTTGTTCTTTATGCATAATATATCTCTTGGCTTTATGATTACTTGTTTGATTGAGAGTCCAAATAAAACCGTGCTTAGGGAGTCATGTGCCATGTGTGAAGTGAGTTCTTTGCATAGTCCATGTTATTGTATTTGAGTCTAGAACTTTCCTGGAATGTGAATTGAATCGAAATTCTAGGTGTTGCTCGGTTTGAAAAGTGGCGTTAGGATTTCTTTGATCTTTTTGGGTTATGTTGCTTATCACAAATATAATTATCCCTAGTTACTCTTTTGATCCTTATACCTCTTAAAGCACTTGAATTGTAAAGAGAGCACTAGAAAGAAGTAATGAAGAAACTTGGGGTAGCTTTTGAGTGGAACCAATAGAAGGAAGAAATGAGCACTTATAGTTTAATAAAAACTCTAGTAGCGGCAAGGCAAAAATACACAAAAAAAAGAGAGAGAATAAATGAATAAATAAATATTTTTTATTTTTTCTAGTGGATGTGATGTGAAGCAGTGCGTAAAGAAGAAGGAAAAGTATTCTGGGGTGAGCTATATTGTGATGATTGAAGTGGATTTTGCGCTTAAAGTTGAATACGTGATGTGTTAAAGTGATTAGGAGCGTTAGCCACTATATCCTAAATATATCCTACACGTCCATTAGTCCACATTGCAACCATAATAAATTCTTAGTTGATTTCGGACTGAGCAGGCCTACATTAGTAGAGGTTTACATACTGGGCAAGCCTATGGTACCTTTTACGTGCATATGACTTCTTTGAGAGAGTGGGTGATTTTTCTTCATATGTGTGAGTCCTTAAATTATATTCAATCATCTGATTTGGATGTGTGGACTACTTACTCTTTCTTTTATTGTGAGGGCACATGGTTTCACAAAGGATAGGTAACATTATTAGACTTCTCTGTTAGATTAAGTATTCAAGCCTTGGGTTAATTGTGACGTTGAGTTAGTTTTTGAGGTTGGGATTGTTATAATCATGTTGTTCCTGTATTGGATGTTTTGAAATTGGGCATACGTATGGGAAGTGTATTTTGACAGCATATGCTAGAGTTTAATTGTTGCTATCAACCATGGTCATAAGTGTAGTGAGTTGTAAACGTGTGGCTTATTGGGTCCTTGAAGAGGAAGTGTTTAGCTGGTTGACTCGAGGTCGAGCAACATTTAAGTGTGGGGTGTTGATGTCGTGCTATAATTTCATATATTTTGACATTATTTACTCTACTTGCTTGTTGTTTGAATGCTAATTTTTGCGATAATTGCACTTAATAGAGATTATTTCACGTCTAGGATTGTTTGGACATGAATTGGAGTAAAGTTGCACGAAATGGTACCTCAGAGATACAAAATGAAGCAATAAAAGAAGAAGTGCAAGGCAATGAAAAGTCATTGTCATAAACAGTGCAAGGCATTGTCCAGGGCACTATCATTGGTGGCCCAGACAGTGCCTTCGGAGAAATAATGACACCATTGTCACGCCCCAAACCTGAAGAGGCGTGGCCGGCACTCGGTGCTATACGTGGTCGAGCGTACCACTCTGTAACTGTGAATTTTATAGGGGTAACCCTCAACTTAGGCCGATGAGGCTATATTCTGAATCGTCTGAAATAACGCCTCTCTCATCTGTGGGGTAAATATACCCAAAAGATGATATATATAATTGTGCAGGTCGATGAAGCCACCATGAACATCTATTGCTATGCAAAATATACTGTAACGACCCAACTGGTTATTTTGCATTATCGAAACCCTTTCCCCTAAATGAAACTTCCCATAGAGGCTTATTATGATTTATGACTTGCGGGGACTGGTGGTTCATGATTCAGAAGTGTTTAGAGTGCTATAGGAAAACTTGGTTCCTTAAGGTTGTCCTTTAAGGTCATGTTTAACTTCGGCCAAAATTTTTAGTAAACGATCTCGGAATCGAGTTTCGATGGTTTCAGTAGCTTCGTATGATGATTTTGGACTTGGGCGTATTTTCGGAATGGGTTTTGGATGACCTGGGAGCGTTTCGACGCCAAATATCGAAATAAGGATTTCCTTAAGTTAATATTATGTAATTTATGACTTGCCTGCAAAATTTGGTGTCATTCCGAGTATTATAGGTCGGTTTGGCGCATTGTTAGCGAATTCAAGGACTTTAAGTTCAAAGTTTGATTCAATTTGGTTTTGGGATAAAATTCTTAGTTTCGTTGTTGTTTTTCACGTTCTGTAAATTTGAGCGAGTCCGTATCATGAATACATACCTGCCAGTGCCTTTGGACGGGGTCTCGAGGGGCTCGGGTAAGTTTCGGGCCTCTCGGAGTTAAATGCAAAACACCAGAATTTCTGTGTCTGGTTTCCTTCTATGCGTTCGTGGTTGCTCTGCCGCATTCGCATAGAAGGATCTGGGCGGGAGTGAAAATTTTCCCTATGCGTTCGCATAGGTGCTCCGCATTCGCATAGGGTAGGGCATTTGGCCAGACTAGCTTAGCCCTTACTCAGTGCGTTCGCACCCCCCCCCCCATCCGCGTTCGCCTAGGTCTAGCCTTTCTAGTCTCCGCGTTCACGAAGACCTCTCCGCGTTCGCATAGAAGGACTCATCAGGCCTGGCCATTTGTTCATCGGGAACACATTTCCCCTGATGTGTTCGCATAGAAGGGGCAACTGGGTAGTGTGTTTTTATAACGGGATTTAATTCATTTTCCTCATCTTCTTCTTCTTCCTTGGGACGATTTTCAGCATTCAAGAGGGGATACGACCTAGTTATTGAAGGTAAGTAAATTCTACCCTAATATTAGTTTCATGCATGGATTAGAAGCTAAATTAACTACCTAATTAGTGAAAATTAAGGATTTGGGGTAGTAACATAGGGCTTTTGAAAATGTAGAAAATTACCCGTGCATTGGCTATGAATTCATACAAAAATTATACATTAACGATCCTTCGGTTATGGGTGAATGTTTCCTTCGAGAACTTTAGGAATCCGGGCATGCGGGCCCGGGGTTGAATTTTGGGATTTCTTCAAAAAAGGTGAATTTGACTAAATAATAGGAGAATTCCATGCTTTGAATATAAATTGATATATTTGTATAACATTTGGCTAGTTTCAAGTTCGTGGGTGTCGAGTTTGGAGTTTCGAGTCACTGAAAAGTAATTTAAAAAGGAATAATGTGTGTGCATGTGACCGCTTCGCAATTTATATTCTGCTAGAGGAGTGTGATTTACCCCAAACTTATGGGAACGGGTCGTACGCCACGGCGGATTGAGAGATGCACTTTTGGTTCGGGCCGTTCGATCCTCGGCAGTGCATAGAGAGGATTACTTTATGGCAGAGATGCACTTTTGGTTCGGGCCGTTCAATCCTCGGCAGTGTGTAGATATGAGTACTTTATGGAAAGGTGCACTTATGGTTCGGGCTGTTCGACCCTCGACAATGCACGGACATGACTATCTTATGACTCCGGCCGATTGTCCTTACCCTGCATGCGCATGATTTATTTGTTACTAAATTCATGGACATTGATTTGACAAATATTTGGGGGAAGGTGAAGTAGTAATTGTTTTATTCATTCCCAGTACTTCCTTGGATTTCAGGGTCTTATATATATTTGTTGCTTCACTGCCTTTACATGCCTACCGTTTCCATCATATTCTGTTAAATTATACTGTTAGACCTTAATGAGTGTCCTGTCGACCTCTCGTCACTACCTCTTCGAGGTTAGGCGGGACACTGACTGGGTAGATATTTATGTACTCATGCTACGCTTCTGTACTTAATTATACAGGTTCTAAGGCTGGTGCATCTGGTTGTCGGATCAGAGCTTGATTTTGATTATAGACGGACCTGACTTCACGGTGAGCTGCTTTCCCCTGGCGATCCCCAGCAGCACCATAGGGTTTCTTTTTCTTATTTCCCGTCTATTTCCTTCAGAGGGTGGGAATGTATATTATATCTTTTGTATATTCTGTTAGTATGCCCGTAGGACATGTGAAATTAGTTCCCACACACACGTGATAGTTATTATGGATTTTGGGTTTTTATATATTTTGGCTCACGCCTCTTCATGGCTGCTTTTGATTAAAAACTGGCAAATTATCCTTGTCGATTCATGTTTTATGTTTTAAAAACTGAGTATATGTTGAAATGTTTAATCTAATAAGAAAGAACCCTTAGTAAATAGAGAGTTGGCTTGCCTGACCCCGCTGTTGGGCGCCATCACGACCTAAGTTATTTTGGGTCGTGACAACATGGTATCGGAGCACCAGGTTCACGTAAGTCTCACGAGTCACGGGCAAACCCAGTATAGACTTGCAGATCAGTACAGACACGTCTGTACTTATCTTGAGGAGGCTATAGGGTGTCAGGAAACCTCTCTTTGTTCTTATTGTATCGTGCATTCAATGATTTACTAAATTCATTCTTCTATTCTCTCACAGATGGTGAGGACGCGTGCATCTGATGTTCCAGACCCAGGAAGGGTCGCTACCCCCGTTGTCCGAGGTCGTGGCAGAGGCCGGGAGAGGGCACCGACCCGCGGTAGGGGACGAGGGCGTCCTAGAGCTATCCCAGTTCTGCCACCAGAGGACCCTATTATAGAGGAACAGGACGAGGTGCCTCCAGCAGACCCTACTCTAGTAGACTTCATGACGACTCCAGGCTTTAAGGCAGTCATGGGCCGTATGATGAGATTTATGGACACTATGTCGGAGGCTAGTTTATTTCCAGCAGATCCTGCCACTTCTCAGACGGGAGGGGGAGTCCAGACCCCTACTGCCCAGGCTGCAGGCTAGATAGAAGCATTACGTCATACCCGAGTACACTGCCCGTGGGTGGGGTCCAGCCTATTGCAGCAACACCTGAGCCCACACCAGCTGCGGACGGCGATCCGCAGAAGTTATTGGATAGAGGAATCGATTGCACCCTCCAGTCTTTGGGGGTGAGCCAGGCGAGGATGCCTAGGATTTTGCGGATAGGTGCAGGGACAGACTGCACAACATGAGGATACTAGAATCCCATGGAGTGGATTTCACTACCTTTCAGTTGGAAGGCAGAGCTCGTAGGTGGTGGTAATCCTATATTCTCAGCAGGCCACTAGATTCTCCTCCTATCACTTGGGAGCAGTTCACGCAGATGTTTCTGGATAGATATATCCCACCCTCTGAGAGGGAAGACCTGTGGTATCAGTTTGAGTGGCTAGAGCAGGGATAAATGTCAGTGACAGATTATGAGGCCAGTTTTCAGAGTTGTCTCGCCATGCACTCATGATACTACCTACTGATGTAGAGAGAGTGCGGATATTTGTGGCTGGTTTGCATCCAGGTATTAGGGCCACCATGGCCCGAGAGGTGGAGATGGGTACTCCTTATCAGCTCGTGGTAGAGATTGCTGGAAGGATTGAGGGTATTCAATCGAGTAGCAGGGAGCAAGGGCAGTAGGACAAGAGGGCTAGATTCTCTGGAGATTTCAGGGGTACCCCAGCTAGGGGTAGAGGTCAGTTTAGTAGTGGTCAGCCCTGCAGGCCTTTATATTCAACACCTCCACCACCTCCCTGAGGTGTTCCAGCGAGGACTCATTTCAGCGCCATGCCAGAGCATTCCTACCACCCTCTAGCCATTCAGACTTCACCCAGTGGTTATCCTAGTCATCCGAGATCCTCCGACCCCTACTCCAGTGCTATGCCAGAGGGGCATCGCCCTTCGGCCGTTCAGGGTTCTTGTTCAGGGCAGCAGACTATGGTACCTAGGAGTTGTTACGAGTGTGGAGAGCCAGGTCATATGAGGAGACAATGTCCTAGGTTTCGGGGAAAGGCCATACAGTAGGGTTATCAGGCGATGGGTCCGGCACTAGAAGTCCGGCCACCTAGAGGTGGAGGACAGATCAGTAGGGGTCGTCCTAGAGGTGGAGGCCAGTCAGGGGGAGGTCAGGCAACTCATGTTCACTCTGGTGGAGCTTAGTCTTCCGGTACTCCAGCCAGATTCTATGCCATTACGGCCAGATCAGATGCAGTGGCCTTAGACGCCATGATCACAGGTATTATTTCAGTATGTGGTATAGAGGCTTCAGTATTATTTGATCCAGGATCCACCTATTCATATGTTTCAGCATTATTTGCTCATTTTCTGGATGGTCCTCGCGAGTCCTTGAGTTCTCCTATATATGTGTCCACTACTGTGGGCGATTCTGTGGTGGTAGACCGGATTTATCAGTCTTGTGTGATCACATTCTCTGGGTTCGAGACCAGAGCGGACCTTTTATTGATCGACATGGTTGATTTTGAGATTATTCTAGGCATGGATTGGCTATCTCCTTATCATGCCGTGCTAGATAGCCATGCCGAGACAGTTACTTTAGCCATTCCCGAGTTGCCTAGGATGGAGTGGAGAGGTTCCTCAGTTAGTGCAGCCAGCTGGGTTATTTCATTCATGAAGTCTCGGCATATGGTCTAGAAGGGTTGTCTGGCCTATTTTGCTTATGTGCGGGACACCACCGCCGAGTCTCCGACGATTGATTTAGTGCCAGTGGTTCGAGAGTTTGCTGATGTATTTCCTTCAGACCTTCCAGGCATGCCTCTGGACCGTGATATTGATTTAGCTCCAAGCACCCAACCTATATTTATTCCTTTGTACCGTATAGCTCCGAAGGATTTGAAGGAGTTAAAGGAGCAGCTTGAGGAGTTGTTAGCTAAGGGGTTCATCAGACCGAGTGTATCGTCGTGGGGTGCTCCTGTTCTATTCGTAATAAAGAAGGATGGGTCCATGCGGATGTGTATTGATTACCGCCAGTTGAACAAGGTCACCATTAAGAATAAGTATCCTTTGCCGCGCATTGTTGATTTTTTTGACCAATTGCAGGGTGCTCAGGTGTTTTCTAAGATTGATTTGAGATCGGGATATCAACAGTTGAAGGTTCGTGCCTCAGATGTTCCGAAGACTGATTTTCGTACAAGATATGGCCACTATGAGTTTCTGGCGATGTCCTTTGGCTTGACTAATGCCCCAACAACATTCATGGACTTGATGAATAGGGTGTTCAGGCTGTACATTGATTCCTTTGTTATTGTCTTTATTGATTACATCTTGATTTACTCACATAGCCTGGGGGAGCACGAGCAACATTTGAGAGTGGTGCTCCAGACCTTGCGGGAACAAAAGCTATATGCTAAGTTCTCCAAGTGTGAGTTTTGGTTGGATTCTGTAGCATTCCTGGGGCATGTAGTATCCGGAGAGGGTATCAAGGTTGATCCTCAGAAGATCGAGGCAGTTCAGAGTTGGTCGCGTCCTATCTCAGCTACAGAGATCAGGAGCTTTTGGGCCCTAGCAGGCTATTATCGCCGATTTGTGGAGGGGTTCTCTTCTATTGCAACTCTATTGACTAGATTGACTCAGAAGGAATGCCCTGTTCCGATTGTCCGACGAGTGTGAGGCGAGCTTTTAGAAGCTCAAGACAGCATTGACCTCACCACTAGTTCTGGTATTGCCTTCCGATTCTGGGATATATACAGTATATTGCGACGCTTCGCGCATTGGGTTGGGGTGTGTGTTGATGCAGGAAGGGAGAGTTATTGCTTATTTTTCGCTCCAGTTGAAGGTTCATGAGAAGAATTACCTTGTGCATGACTTGGAGTTGGCGGCGATTGTTCATGCTCTTAAAATTTGGAGGCACTACTTGTATAGAGTGTCCTGTGAGGTTTATACAGACCACCGTAGCTTATATCACTTGTTCAAGTAGAGGGATCTTAATTTGAGGCAGCGCAGAGGGCTTGAGTTGTTGAGGGATTATGATATCACCATTCTTTATCATCCAGGCAAGGAAACTGTGGTAGTAGATGCTTTGAGCAGGAAGGCGGAAAGTATGGGTAGCTTGGCTTATATTGCAGTAGAGGAGAGACCTCTAGCCTTGGACATTCAGTCCTTGGCCAATCGCCTGGTTAGATTAGAACTTTCAGAGCCTCGTCGAGTTTTACCACATGTGGTTGCTCAGTATTCATTATTTGGGGAGATTAAGGCTCGGCAGTATGATGCTCTGTGTTTGGCAGAGCTACGAGAGGCAGTGGTTCAGGGTAGGGTCAAGGAGGTTACTATTGGCGAGGATGGTGTTCTGGGACTTCAGGGCCGCTTATGTGTTCCTAATGTTGGTGGCCTGAGGGAGAGGATTCTAGAGGAGGCACACAGTTCTCGATATTCTGTTCATCTTGGTGCTACAAAGATGTATCGTGATTTGAAGCAGCATTACTGGTGGAGGAGGATGAAGAGGGAGATCGTGGAGTATGTGACTAGGTGTCTTAATTGCCAGCAGGTGAAGTATGAGCACCAGAGGCCAGGAGGCCTACTTCAATAGATGCCCATTCCTGAGTGAAAATGGAAGCGCGTCACTATGGACTTCGTGGTTGGGTTGCCTAGGACTTTGCGGAAGGTTGACGCGGTTTGGGTCATCGTGGATAGATTGACCAGATCGGCGCATTTCATTCCAGTAGCTACTACTTATACTTCTGAGAGGTTAGCCCAGATCTACATTCGGGAGATAGTCCGGTTGCACGGTGTGGCGGTGTCCATTATATCAGATCAAGGTCCTCAGTTCACCTCGCATTTCTAGAAAGCATTGCATAGTGACATGGGAACCCAGATAGAGCTCATCACAACATTTCACCCTTAGACTGATGGTAAGTCGGAGCGTACAGTTCAAATATTGGAGGACATGCTTAGGGCATGCGTGATTGACTTCGGAGGTCAGTGGGACTAGTTCTTTCCTTTGGCCGAGTTTGCTTACAATAATAGCTACCAGTCCAGCATCGAGATGGCTCCATTTGAGGCTTTGTATGGTCGGCGATGTCCTTCCCCTATCGGGTGGTTTGAGCCTGGCGAGGCTAAGTTATATGGTATAGACCTGGTGAGGGATGCTTTGGAGAGGGTGAAGTTGATTCAGGAGAGGCTCCGCACAGCACAGTCCATACAAAAGAGTTACGAGAATCAGAGGGCGCGTGATGTATCATTTATGGAGGGAGACAAGGTTCTGTTGAAGGTCTCGCCGATGAAGGGTATTATGAGGTTTGGGAAGAAGGGCAAGCTGAGACCGAGGTTTATAGGTCCCTTCGAGGTGTTGAGGCGAGTTAGGGAGGTTGCTTATAAGCTAGCCTACCTCCCATTTTATCAGGAGTTCATCTGGTCTTTCATGTATCCATGCTCAGGAGTTACCACGCCGACATCTCTTACGTGGTTGATTTTAGCACTATTCAGTTGGATAAGAGGTTGGGCTACGAGGAGGGTCCAGTTGCTATTACTGATAGGCAGGATCGCCAGTTGAGGTCCAAGAGAGTTTCTGCAGTGAAGGTCCAGTGGAGGGACCAAACAGTCGAGGAGCAACCTGGGAGTCTGAAGATGACATGCGGAGCAGATATCCACACTTATTCAGCACTTCAGGTATGATTCTAGACCAGTTCAAGGATGAATGTTTGTTTAAGAGATGGAGAATGTAACGACCCGACTGGCCGTTTTGCGTTATCGGACCCCGTTCCCTTAAATGAAACTTCCCATAGCGGCTTACTATGATTTATGACTTGCGAGGACTGGTGGTTCGGGATTCAGAAGTTTTTAGAGTGTTATAGGTACACTTGGATCCTTAAGGTTGGCCTTTAAGGCCAAGTTTGACTTCA
This sequence comes from Nicotiana knightiana, assembly GCA_005239525.1. NCBI lineage: Eukaryota > Viridiplantae > Streptophyta > Magnoliopsida > Solanales > Solanaceae > Nicotiana > Nicotiana knightiana. The sequence continues at coordinate 43,919 of ML422767.1, read as the reverse complement.
GTCGACATTTTTAGTAAACGACCTTGAAATTGAGTTTCGACTGTTTCAACAGCTTCTTATGATGATTTCTCACTTGGGCGTATGTTCGGAATGGGTTTTGGATGACCCCGAAGCGTTTCAGCGCCAAATATCGAAATAAGGATTTCCTTAAGTTAATATTGTGGTTTGGGATGTGTTTTTGTGTTATCGAGGTCCGAATGGAATTCCGAGACTGTGAATAGTTCTATTATTTCATTTATGACTTGCCTACAAAATTTGGTGTCATTCCAAGTAGTATAGGTCGGTTGCGGCACACTGTTAGCGAATTCTAGGACTTTAAGTTCAAAGTTTGATTTAATTTGGTTTTGGGGTCAAATTCTTAATTTCGTTGTTGTTTTTCACGTTCCGTAAATTCGAGCAAGTCCGTATCATGAATACAGACCTGCCAGTTCCTTTGGACGGGGTCCCGAGGGGCTCGGCTGAGTTTCAGACCCCTCAGAGTTAAATGCAAAACACCAGAATTTCTGTGTCTGGTTTCCTTCTATGCGTTTGCGGTTGCTCTACTACGTTCGCATAGAAGGATCTGGGCGGGAGTGAAAATTTTCCCTATGCGTTCGCATAGGTGCTCCGTGTTTGCATAGGGTAGGGCATTGGGCCAGACTAGCTTATCCCTTACTCAGTGCGTTCGCACCCCCCCAGCCGCGTTCGGTAGGTCTAGCCTGGCTAGCCTCCGCGTTCGCGAAGACCTCTCTGCGTTCACAAAGAAGGCCTCATCAGGCATGGCCGTTTTTTCATCGCGAATGCACTGCCCCTGATGTGCTCGCATAGAAGGGGCAGCTGGGCAGTGTTTTTTTATAACGGGATTTAATTCATTTTACTCATCTTCTTCTTCTTCTTTTGGGACGATTTTCAGCATTCAAGAGCGGAAAACGACCTAGTTATTGAAGGTAAGTAAATTCTACCCTAATATTAGTTTCATGCATGGATTACAAGCTAAATTAACTACCTAATTAGTGAAAATAAAGGATTTGAGGTAGTAACCTAGGGCTTTTGAAAATGTAGAAAAGTACCCGTGCATTGGCTATGAATTCATACTAAAATCATATATTAACGATCCTTAGGTTATGGGTGAGTGTTTCCTTCGAGAATTTTCGGGATCCGGTCATGCGAGCCCGGGGTTGGATTTTGGGATTTCTTCATTTGGCTAGTTTCGAGTCTGTGGGTGTTGAGTTTGGATTTCCGGGCGCATTCTTGACCCGGGGAGTAGGTGCGACGCGAGGTGAGTCTCCTTTCTAACCTTGTAAGGAGGAATTGTCCCCATAGGTGATTTAAATGCTATATGTGATAATTGTGGGGGCTACGTACGACAAAGTGACGACAATCCGTACGTAGCGGCTCTTACTATTATGTCCGGGTAGTTAGGCCCTCATCATGCCTTGTGTTTTACTTGATTTGAACTATATGCTTAATACATTAAATGTTTCATGCGGCTTATTTCCCTGAGGTCATGGAATTTGCGAAAACTTGTAAGGAATTGTTCACTGAAAAGTAATTTAAAAAGGAATAATGTGTGTACATGTGGCCTCTTCGCAATTTACATTCCGCGAGCGGAGTGTGATTTCCCTCACTCTTATGGGAACGGGCCGTACGCCACGAGGGATTCAGAGATTCACTTTTGGTTCGGGTCGTTCGATCCTCGGCAGTGCATAGAGAGGATTACTTTATGGCAGAGATGAACTTTTGGTTCGGCCCGTTCGATCCTCGGTAGTGCATAGATGTGAGTACTTTATGGAAAGGTGCACTTATGGTTCGGGCTGTTAGAACCTTGGAAGTGCACAGACATGACTATCTTATGACTCCGGCCGGTTGACCTTACCCTGCATGCGCATGATTTATTTGTTACTAAATTCATGGACATTGATTTGACAGATATTTGGGGGAAGGTGAAGTAGGAATTGTTTTATTCATTCTCAGTGCTTCCTTCGATTTCAGTTCCTTACATATATTTGTTGCTTCACTACCTTTACATGCCTACCGTTTCCATCATATTCTGTTAAATTATACAGTTAGACCTTAGTGAGTGTCCAGTCGACCTCTCCTCACTACCTCTTCGAGGTTAGGCGGGATACTCACTGGGTACATATATATTTATGTACCCATGTTACGCTTCAGTACTTAATTGTACAGGTTCTGAGGCTGGTGCATCTGGTTGTCGGACCGGAGCTTGATTTTGATTATAGACGGACCTGACTTCACGGTGAGCCGCTTTGCCCTGGCGATCTCTGGCAGCACCATGGAGTTTCTTTTTCTTATTTCCAGTTTATTTCCTTCAGACAGTGGGACTGTATATTATATCTTTTGTATATTCTGTTAGTATGCCTGTAGGACTTGTGACACTAGTTCCTGGCACACACGTGATAGTTATTATGGATTTCGGGTTTGTATATATATTGGCTCACGTCTCTTCATGACTGCTTTTGATTAAAAACTGGCTAATTGTCCTTGTCGATTCATGTTTTAAGTTTTAAAAACTGAGTATATGTTGAAATGTTTAATATAATAAGAAAGAACCCTTAGTAAATTGATAGTTGGCTTGCCTGACCCCGCTGTTGGGCGCCATCACGACCTAAGTTAGGATTTTGGGTCGTGACATAAACAGGACTTCTCTACAAGCCTCTAGAGATAACAGAATTGTACCATGATCGTGACAGGGCCTCGACTTACCCATCAAAACTGTATATATAAAATGGACTCCGAGGTCTAGACCTGGTAACTCTGAGAAAGTGGAGTGTTACGACCCAAATTCCCACACGGGTCGTGATGGCGCCCAACAACGGGGTTAGGCAAGGCAACATGAATTACACCAAGTGTTACCCTTCCCATTTGATTAATTATTCCAACGTTTACCAGTTTTAAAAACTTATTAACATGATAATAGCCTGTAACATAAAATAAAATTGTCTGATACCTGAGTCAAAAGATAAGAATATGTATAAATATACAGCTCAAAACCCAAAATATACGCTACGTGTGCCAGGAACTAGTGTCACGAGTATCACGGGAAACTAACTGAATATACATGGATAACATATATACACAAAATCCCATAGTCTGAATGAAATACACGGGAAAATGACAAAAGGAAACTCCGAGGTGCTGCCAGAGATCGTCAGGAAGAGCAGCTCACCGCGAAGTCGAATCAGCCCAAGTCAGTATCTAACACCGGCCTGATAATCAGATGTACCAACCTCTTGACCTATACAGTCAAGTACAGAAGAAGAAGAAGTGCAGCATGGGTACATAATAAATATGTACCCAGTGAGTATCCTGCCCAAACTCGAAAGAGTAGTGACGAGAGGTCGACTAGGTAGTCACTAAGGTCCAGCAATATAATATATGACGAAATATGGCTATGGAAATAGGCATGGGAAACAGTGAGCAACAAGTACATAGAAAATAACGAAATCCAGATAATAACTAAAATGGAACAACAAAGTACCAAAATCTTCTCTTAACCAATACATGACACTCCACTTTTAAGTGACCCAGAACTCAAGTGATCATACACATACCAAGACAAGACAAGCGGCCGGATTCATAAGGGTGGTCATAGGGATTGAGGTCATAAGCTAACCCACGATCGGGAATCATACCTGCGACTCGCGTGCTGACTCGATATAATAAGCTAACCCACGATCGTGCATCATCCCTGCGACTCGTGTGCTGACTCGATAATAATAATAAGCTGACCCACGGCTGTGCTCTATACCTGCGGCTCGTGTGCTAACTCGATAATAATAACAAGTTGAGCCATGGCCGCGCATCATACATGCGGCTCGTGTGCTGACTCGATAATAATAATAAGCTGACCATGGCCGCGCATCATACCTTCGACTCGTGTGCTGACTCGATAATAATAATAAGCTGACCCACGGCCGTGGATCATACCTGCGGCTCGTGTGCTGACTCGATAACAAATGTGTATATATATATAAGTACATGTGTGTACGAACTCGACAGTGAACTCAACATGACTGTGTCAATACCACGGATAGCCAACTGGGATCTAAATCATAAGGTTTCATTTTTCCATATCACCTCGACAATAATTACAACTTTTAACACATACAAGGTACAAATAAGGCACATAGTGGCATGCTCGTGGGTCCTAAACTACCCGACATAGCAATATAGTCGCCACCTACGAACTCTCATCACTTGGTATGTATGCGGCCCCCACAACATGTATACATAGCAAATAAGGAACCTATGGGGACATTTCCTCCTTACAAGGTTAGAAAGGAGACTCACCACGTGACGAAACCACCCCCTCGGATCAAGGTGCGCCTGAATCTCCGGAATCTACCCTCGACGGCTCGCAACTAGCCAAATATAGTTCAATGACATACATTCATGCTCAAGGTAGGGAATTTATTCTAATTTTTCCATAATTCAACATTCTTGACAAATTCCCAAAATCCAACCTCGGGCCCACGCGCTCGGATTTCGAAAATTCTCGAAGGGAACACTCACCTGAAGCCTAAGGATCATAATTACATCACTTTTCTAGAATGCATGGCTAACATCGGGTGATTTATCAAATTCTTAAGAGCCCTAACTTGTACGACCCAATTCTTGATTTTTTTGATGTTTTAGTAATTAATTCTAGTTGAATTCCATGTAAAAATGTTGGAAAATAGAGAGGAATTACTCATCTTAGCACTATATAGGTTGTGGGGGTGCTGCTCAAGCTTGGAGGCCCTCTAATGGAGTTTGTGTATGAGAAAAATGAAGAAAATCCCATTTTTTAAATGCACCAGCGAGAAAAATAACCGCACCTGCGGAAAATGGTGAGGTGGCTGGGGATCGCACCAGCGGAGTCGCCCCTGCGAAAATGGTTCCGCATCAGCGGACCCGCCCCTACGAAAATGGTTTCGCACCTGCGAAGGCTGTGGAGGCCCTAGATTTCTGCACCTGCAAGGTTGGGTCCACAGGAGCGGTCCCGCACCTGCGGTCACACCAGCAACAGCTGCACCGGCAGTTGTTTTAGCTAGTTTTTAGCCTCACTAGGTGCCCAGGAGGCACCTGGGCCCACCCGAGCCCTAATCCAAATATACCAACAGGTCCCAATCATAATACGGACTCGTTCAGGCCTTCGAAATAACCCACAACAACGCTAAAACTCAAAATCACACCCCAAACCCCAAGAACCAAACTTAGAAATTTTCAGTTGTCTAGACTTCGCTCACAATGCGTCGAACCGACCTATACAACTCTGAATGACCTCAAATTTTGCAGGCAAGTCATAATTAACATAACAGAACTATTCCCGGTCTCCAAATTCTGTTGGGACCTCGATAACACAAGAACACGTCCCAAACCAAAATATGAACTTAAGGAACTTCTTATTTCAATATTGGGCGCCGAAATGCCCCTGGGTCATCAGAAACCCATTCCGAACATACACCCAGGTCTGAAATCATCACATGAAGCTACCGAAATCGACGAAACTAGATTCCGAGGTCGTCTACCCCAAATATTGACCGAAGTCAAATTTAGCCTTAAAGGCGAACCTTAAGGGACCAATTGCTCCTATTGCACTCTAAACACCTCCGAATCACGGACCACCAATCCCCGCAAATCATAAGTCATAATATGCCACTATGGGAAGTTTCATTTAGGGGAGCGGGGCCCGATAACGCAAAATGACCGGTCGAGTCATTACATTCTTCACCTCTAAAACAAACGTTCGTCCTCGAACAGGTCTAGAATCATACATGAAATGTTGAATAAGTGTGGATATCTGCTCCGCATGTCCTCCTCGGACTCCTAGGTCGCCTCCTCAACTGGTTGGCCCCTCCACTGGACCTTTACGGCGGAAACTTTCTTGTACCTCAATTGGCTATCCTGCCTATCAACAATAGCAACTGGCTCCTCCTCGTAGCCCAACCTCTCATCAATTGAATAGTGCTGAAATCGACCATATGAGAGAAGTCGGCGTGGTACCTTCGGAGCATGGATGCATGAAAAACTGAGTGAACTCTTGATAAGCTGGGAGGCAAGGCCAGCTCATAAGCAACCTCCCCAACTCGCCTCAACACCTCGAATGGACCTATAAACCTTGGGCTCAGCTTGCCTTTTTTCCCAAACCTCATAATACCCTACATAGGCGATACTTTCAACAGTACCCTATCTCCCTCCATAAATGATACATCACGCGCCCTCTGATCCGCGTGACTCTTTTATCTGGACTGTGTTATACGGAGTCTGTCCTGAATCAACTTCACTTTCTCCAAGGCATCCCTCACCAGGTCGGTGCCATATAACTTAGCCTCGCCAGGCTCAAACCACCCGATAGGAGAACGACATCGCCGACCATACAAAGCCTCAAATGGTTCCATATCAATGCTGGACTGATAACTATTATTGTAAGCAAACTCGACCAAAGGCAAGAAGTGGTCCCACTGACCGCCAAAATCAATCACACATGCCCTGAGCATGTCCTCCAATTTCTGAACTGTACGCTTTGACTGGCCATCAGTCTGAGGATGAAATGTTGTGCTGAGGTCTATCTGGGTGCCCATCTCACTATGCAATGCTCTCTAAAAGTGCGAGGTGAACTGAGGACCTCGATCTAACACAATAGATACCGGTACACCATGCAACCAGACTATCTCCCGAATGTAGATAAGGACAACCTCTCAGATGAATATGTAGTAGCCACAGGAATGAAATGCACCGATTTTGTCAATCTATCCACAATGACCCAAACCGCGTCAACCTTCCGCGAAGTCCGAGGCAACCCAACCACGAAGTCCATAGCAATGCGCTCCCATTTCATCTCAGGAATGGGAATTTGCTGAAGTAGGCCTCCTGGCCTCTGGTGCTCATACTTAACCTGCTGGCAATTAAGGCACCTAGTAACATACTCCACAATTTCCTTCTTCATTCGCCTCCACCAGAAATGCTGCTTCAAATCACGATACATCTTCATAGCACCAGGGTGAATAGAAAATCGAGAACTGTGTGCCTCCTCTAGAATCCTCTCCCTCAGGCCATCCACATTAGGAACACATAAGCGGCCCTGATGTCTCAGAACACCGTCATCGCCAATGGTAACTTCCTTGGCCCTACCCTGAACCACTGTCTCCCGAAGCTCTGGCAAGCACGGATCATAGAACTGTCGAGCCTTAATCTCTCCCAATAATGAAGACTAGGCAACCACATGTGCCAAAACTCAACGAGGCTCTGAAAGGTCTAATCTCACCAAGCGATTGGCCAAGGACTGAATGTCCAAGGATAGAGGCCTCTCCTCCGCTGCAATATAAGCCAAGCTACCCATACTCTCAGCCTTCCGGCTCAAAGCATCTACCACCACATTAGCCTTGCCCGGGTGATAAAGAATGGTGATATCATAATCCCTCAACAACTCAAGCCATCCGCGCGGCCTCAAACTAAGATCCTTCTGTTTGAATAAGTGCTGCAAGCTACGGTGGTCTGCATAAACCTCACAGGACACTCCATACAAATAGTGCCTCCAAATCTTAAGAGCATGAACAATTGCCGCCAACTCCAAATCATGCACAGGGTAGTTCTTCTCATGAACCTTCAGCTGGCGTGAAGCATAAGCAATAACTCTTCCCTCCTGCATCAACACGCACCCCAAGCCAACGCATGAAGCGTCGCAATATACCGTATACATCCCAGAACCGGATGGCAATACTAGAACTGGCGCTGAGGTCAATGCTGTCTTGAGCTTCTGAAAGATCGCATCACACTCGTCAGAACATCGAAACGGGGCATTCTTCTGAGTCAATCTAGTCAATGGAGCTGCAATAGAAGAGAAACCCTCCATAAACCGACGATAATAACCTGCTAGGCCCAAAAAGCTCCTAATCTCTATAGCTGAAGTAGGACGCGACCAACTCTGAACTGCCTCGATCTTATGAGGATCAACCTTGATACCCTCTTCGGATACCACATGCCCCAAAATGCCACGGAATCCAACAAAAACTCACACTTGGAGAACTTAGCATATAGCTTCTGTTCTCGCAAAGTCTGGAGCACAACTCTCAAATGCTGCTCGTGCTCCCCAAGGCTACAGGAATAAATCAAAATGTCATCACTGAAGACAATGACGAAGGAATCAATATACGACATAAACACCATATTCACCAAGTCCATAAAGGCTGATGGGGCATTAGTCAAGCCAAAGGACATCACCATGAACTCATAATGGCCATATCTCATACGAAAAACAGTCTTCGGAACATTTGAAGCCTGAATCCTCAACTGATGATACCCTGATCTCAAATACTCTTAGAAAACACACGGGCACCCTGCAACTGGTCAAACAAATCATTGATGCGCGGCAAGGGATAATTGTTCTTAATGGTAACCTTGTTCAACTGGCAATAGTCAATACACATCCGCATAGATCCATCCTTCTTTTTCACAAATAGAACTGGAGCACCCCACAACGATACACTCGATCTGATGAACCCCTTAGCTAACAACTCCTCAAGCTACTCCTTCAAATCCTTCAACTCTTTCGGAGCCATACGATACAGAGGGATGGATATTGGCTGAGTATCTAGAGCTAAATCAATGCAGAAGTCAATATCACGGTCCAGAGGCATGCCCGGAAGATCTGAAGGAAATACATCAGCATACTCTCGAACAACTAGAGTGGAGGGGTTCTTCAGTTAGCACATCCAGCCGGGTTATTTCATTCTTGAAGGCTCGAAATATGGTCGAGAAGGGTTGTCTAGCCTATTTGGCTTATGTGCGGGACACCACCTCTGAGTCTCCGACGATTGGTTCTGTGCCAGTTGTTCGAGAGTATGCTGATGTATTTCCTTCAGATCTTCCAGGAGGTGCTGCATATGAAGGCCTGGTGGACCGACCGCCTCCAAACTGACCCCTGCCCCTAGCTGGAGCACCCCTTAAATCACCTATAAATCTGGCCCTCTTGTTCTGCTGACCCTGCTCCCTGCTCCTCAATCGGTATCCCTCAATCCGTCGAGCTATCTCGTCCACAAGCTGGTACGGGGTACCCATCTCCACCTCTCGAGCCATGGTGGACCTAATACCTGGATGAAACCCTGCCACAAACCTCTGAACTCTCTCAGCATCAGTGGGTAATATCATAAGAACATGGCGTGACAACTTGGAAAATCTGGCCACATAATCCGTCACGAACATTTGCCCCTGCTCTAACCGCTCAAACTGGCCCCTCAGCTCCGCCCTCTCAGAGGGTGGAATATATCTATCCAAGAACATCTGTGTGAACTGCTCCTAAGTGATAGTAGGAGAATCGACTGGCCTGCTGAGAATATAAGACTGCCACCACCTGCGAGCCCTGCCCTCTAACTGGAATGCAGTGAAATCCAATCCATAGGACGCTAGGATCCCCATGTTGTGCAGTCTATCCCTGCACCTATCAGTGAAATCCTTGGCATCCTCACCACTCTCACCCCCAAATACTGGAGGGCGTAAGCGGGTCCATCTGTCTAACATCTTATGTTGGTCGCCACCCACAACTGGTCTGGGCTCCCGTGATGCCGCTACAGGCTGGGCATCATCCACGGGCAGCGTACCCGGGGTGGGATGTAATGTTGCTGTCGGTCCTGCGGCCTGGGCAGTAGGGGTCTGGGCTCCCCCTCCCGCCTGTGAAGTGACAGGATCTGCTGGAAGTAAACCATCCTGGGACATGGTGTCCATGAATCTCATCATACGGCCATGGCTGCCTGTAAGCCTGGCGCCGTCATAAAGTCTACGGGTGCCGGATCTGCAGGAGGCACCTCATCCTGCTCCTCTAATATAGGGTCCTCTGGTGGTGGTACCGGTATAGCTCTGGGACGCCCTCGTCCCCTACCACGGGCAGGTGCTCTCCCCTTGCCCCTACCATGGCCTCGAGCAGCGGGGGCAGCACCCTCTCCCGGAATAGAAGAATGAATTTAGTAAATCATAGGCTGCACGATTGAGTAAGAACAAGTAGAGGTTTCCTAACACCCTGTAGCCTCTTGAAGATAAGTACAGACGTCTACGTACCAATCCGCAAGACTCTACTGGGTTCGCCCGTGACTCGTGAGGCTTATGTGAACCTAATGCTCTGATACCACGTTGTCACGATCCAAATTCCCACACGGGTCGTGATGGCGCCAAACAGCGGGGTTAGGCAAGCCAACATGAATTACACCAAGTGTTACCCTTCCCATTTGATTAATTATTCCAACATTTACCAGTTTTAAAAAAATTATTAACATGATAATAGCCTGTAACATAAAATAAAACCGTGTGATACCTGAGCCAAAAGATAAGCATATGTATAAATATACAGCCTAAAACCCAAAATATACGCTACGTGTGCAAGGAACTAGTGTCACGAGTATCACAGGCAACTAACTGAATATACATGGATAACATATATACACAAAATCCCAAAGTCTGAACACCGGAAAATGACAAAAGGAAACTCCGGGGTGCTTCCAGAGATCGTCAGGAAGAGCAGCTCAGCGCGAAGTCGATTCAGCCCAAGTCAGTATCTAACACCGGCCTGATAATCAGATGTACCAGCCTCCTGACCTGTAGAATCAAGTACAGAAGAAGAATAAGTTCAGCATGAGTACATAATAAATATGTACCCAGTGAGTATCCCGCCCAAACTCGAAAGAGTAGTGACAAGAGGTCGACTAGGTACTCACTAAGGTCCAGCAATATAATATATGATGAAATATGGCGAAGGAAATAGGCATGGGAAACAGTGAGCAACAAGTACATAGCAAAAAATGAAATCCAGATAATAACTGAAAAGGAACAACAAAGTACCAAAATCTTCTCTTAACCAATATCTGACACTCCAGTTTTAAGTGACTCAGAACTCAAGTGATCATACACATACCAAGACAAGACAACCGGCCGGAGTCATAAGGGTGGTCATAGGTACTGAAGTCATAAGCTAACCCACGATCGCGAATCATACCTGCGACTCGCGTGCTGACTCGATATAATAAGCTAACCCACGATCATGCATCATCCCTGCGGCTCGTGTGCTGACTCGATAATAATAATAAGCTGACCTACGTTTGCGCATCATACCAGCTGCTCGTGTGCTGACTCGATAATAATAATAAGCTGACCCACGGCCGCGCTTCATACCTGCGGCTCGTGTGCTGACTCAATAATAATAATATGCCGACCCAACGCCGCGCATCATACCTGCGGCTCGTGTGCTGACTCGATAATAATAATAAGCTGACCCACGGTCGCGCATCATACTTGCGGCTCGTGTGCTGACTCGATAACAAGTGTGTGTATATATAAGTACATGTGCGTACCAACTCGACAGTGAACTCAACAGGACTGTGTCAATACCACAGATAGCCAACTGGGATCTAAATCATAATGTTTCATGTTTCCATATAAACTCGACAATAATTACAACTCTTAACACATACAAGGTACAAATAAGGCACATAATCACTTGGTACGTATGCGACCCCACAACATGTATGCATAGCAAAAACGAAACATATGGGGATATTTCCCCTTAAAAGGTTGGAAAGGAGACTCACCTCGTGACGAAACCACCCCCTCGGATCTAGGATGCGCCCGAATCTCCGGAATCTACCTTCGATGGCTCGCAACTAGAAAAATATAGTTCAATGACATCAATGCATGCTCAAGGTAGGTAATTTATTCTAATTTTTCCACAATTCAACATTCTTGAGAAATTCCCAAAATCCAACCCCGGGCCCACACGCTCGGATTCCAAAAATTCTCGAAGGGATCACTCACCTGAAGCCTAAGGATCATAATTACGTCACTTTTCTGGAATACCTGGCTAACATCAGGTGATTTATCAAATTCTTAAGAGCCCTAACTTGTACTACCCAATTATTGATTTTTTTGATGTTTTAGTAATTAATTCTAGTTGAATTCCATGTAAAAATGTAGGAAAATAGAGAGGAATTACTCACCTTAGCACTATATAGGTGGTGGGGGTGCTGCTCAAGCTTGGAGGCCCTCTAATGGAGTTTGTGTAAGAGCAAAATGAAGACAATCCCGTTTTTTAAGCATTTAAAGGGGTCTTCCTACAGGGGTTTCCGCACCTGCGACGCAAGTCCCGCACCAGCGGTCCCGCACCAGCGAGAAAATAACTGCACCCGCGAAAAATGGCGAGGGGGCTGGGGATCGCACCAGCGGAAGTTTTTCTGCACCAGCGGACTCGCCCCTGCGGTAATGGTTCCGCACCAGCGGACCCGCATCGACGAAGGCTGGGGGGACCCTGGATTTCTGCACCTGCGACGCTAGGACCACAGGAGCGGTCCCGCACCTGCGGTCACACCAGCAACAGCTGCACCAACAATTGTTTTAGCTGGTTTTTTGCTTCGTTAGGTGCCCGGGAGGCACCTGGGCCCACCCAAGCGCTAATCCAAATATACCAACGGGCCCCAAATCATAATATGGACTCGCTCGAGCCCTCGAAACACGCAAAACAATGCTAAAACTCAAATTCACACCCCCAAACCCCAAGACCAAACTTAGAAATTTTCAATTTTCTAGACTTCGCTCACAACGCGCCGAACTAACCTATACAACTCGGAATGACCTCAAATTTTGCAGCCAAGTCATAATTAACATAACGGAGCTATTTCCGGTCTCGAAATTCCGTTCGGACCTCGATAACACAAGAACACGTCCCAAACCAAAATATGAACTTAAGGAACTTCTTATTTCAATACTGGGCGCCGAAATGCCCCTGGGTAATCAGAAACCCAATCCGAAAATACGCCCAGGTTTGAAATCATCACACGAAGCTACCGAAATCGACGAAACTCGATCCCGAGGTCGTCTACCCAAAATGTTGACCGAAGTCAAACTTGGCCTTAAAGGCCAACCTTAAGGGACCAATTGCTCCTATTGCACTCTAAATACCTCCGAATCTCGGACCACCAGTCCACGCAAGTCATAAATCATAAAATGCCGCTATGGAAAGTTTCATTTATGGGAACGGGTCCCGATAACGCAAAACGACCGATTGGCTCGTTACATGGAGCTTATCAACCAAGCTGATGTTTGACTCTGTCTGCTGGGCGGGTCTGTCCAGTTGTCAACTAGTATCTGCAAGCATGAAATGCGGCATCCCCAACAAAAGCGACGTTAGTACGAAATAATGTACCGAGTATGTAAGGCAACAGAACAACGTGAAGCTGAAACTGAACTGATAATATAATAACTGTGAGCATGTAATTTTACCCTATAAAAATATTCCTACAAAATTAATAAATAAATTAGTCCTATTTATTTTAGATTTGTCTTTTAGGATTTCTTGGTAATTATTTGAAATTATTTGCCATTTCCATTTTTAAAATTAACAAAAACTAACAACAAATATTTAAATCTTCATCATGTTGCATTATCAGGTTGTTAATTATTTTAATACCTAATTACTTAATTTGATTATATCATTTGAAGAAAAACACAAAAAATGTTTATGTTTTATATTTTTAGTTTCAATGATTAAAACTAGTAATTTTCCTTTTTAAAACTTAAGATTGACTAATTGTGTAAATAATACAAATAGATAATTAGTGTAATTTTATAATCTGAGATAATTTAGTATTTAATTTAGGATTTAATTAAAATTAGTTAGGTTTTAAAATTAATTAAGCAAAAGGGATTTAATTAGCCAAAAATCGGACTGCGCTAGTATTAAACCAAGCCCAATCCCAAAAACTTAACCCAAAATACTCAAGCCCAACCCCCTTGAACCGGTTCGCCCCATATAAACCAAAAGGCGTTGTTTAGCACCAATCAATCCAGGTCGTTGATCTTTGATAGATCTAATGGCCCGGACCTCCCCTCCCCCTAAGTATATATATGTCCAAACCCTGTCTTACCCTCCCCCCCCCCATTTCACACACCCCTCACTCTCTCACATATCTCTCTCTCCCTAGCCGCCCCCAAACCTAAACCACCACCAAAACCTAGCCGCCTCTCTCCCCTAAACCATCACTAAACCCTAGCCGCCCTCATATCCTCCTCCCACGACGCCACCGAAAATCGCCTGAGGAAGAACCTAAATACACCCTACTCTCTCCCCTTACTCCTCCTAAACATCACCTCACCCCAAAACCCCACAAAAACCAACAGATTCTACACCTAAAAAAATGGCCGAAACCCAAGCGCCGCCCTAGCCCCGCCGCCGGAAATCGCCTAGGGCGACAGTGGACTTCCAAAACCACTCAAACTCACCCTATACCTTCCCCTCACTCTTCTAAACCTCATCTCACCAACCAAATCCCAAAAAAAAAAAAACCCACCAATAATCACAGATCTCAGGTCTGGAGATTAAGAAACCCTAGATCTATTTTTCTTTTCTTCAAAAATCCCAACCGAGTTCGTCAGAAAATCCTCGTGCTAATATCTCCCATCAGGGATCTCAGATTCCCGATGGGTGTATTGGCATGAGGGTTTTTTCACGGCTAGATCTCCTTTTTTAAATTTTTTCTGTTATTTTCAATTCTGTTTTCTTCCTTAATTTTTTATTATTAGTGCATGTTTTATTGTTTTTACTGTTTTATTTATTATTTTTTTATTATTCTTTTTACATTAACTAATTAATTAAACAGACTTAATTAAGATGAGATAAAAACAGTGTTAGATTAGTTTACTTTTCCTTTTTGCTTTATGTTTTTTTTAATTTTATTTTTTGTTGCCAGTATATGTTTATCTTCATTAATTTTGCATTACTGTTTTTTTATTTAATTTGTTAAACTAATTCATGTTATTTTATTATTAATTATTTTCTGTTTTATTTAGTTATTGTTTGAGAATTGGGCCTTGCTAAAGTGGCATGTTATATCAGGCCCATAGCTTGCTTAAGAGCCCAGACCAAGAGTCACCTAACTCAGGCCCAGAACCAACTTGGTTCTGAGGTAATTCCAAGATCCTTAAAGGTCAGTTTAGGAATCTTAATTATTAAAATTATTTAAAAAATACTAGAACCTTCTAGAATAAGGGACATCTGTCCCAATGCTGAGTAGAAAAATAGGAATAAGATCCAAAAATATCCAGAAATTGGATATTTGTCCATTTTTTGATATAAGGAAGGTACTAGAAGTTGGATAGCTATCCATTTCTGTTAAGAAAAATGTCATTTCCCTAATTTATAGGAAATTCTGGCAGATTCATTGTACCCTAATTCTTATCCATTTTCACTCCCTCACTCTATAAATACACTCTTCTTTTTTCATTAGTTACACCTGAAGATACACACTGAAATAGCTAACTACCTACACACATAAATACACAAAAACGCACAGAAAATCCCTGCACTACCTTAAGATTTTCTCTTCATTTTTCAAAAGAAAAGTTTTCCGGAAAAATCAATCTTGATATTTCAGAAACAAAAATATACAATGCTTTCCTGTTTTTCTTTTAAAAATCCGACTGTTTCTTCTATTCTACTGGGTTTCATTGTTGTTGCTTTGCTTCAAGTTTTGTTCGGAGACTTATTTTCTTATTTATTTTCTCCTGCTGCTACCAAGGTACTTTCTTAACAATGTAAAAAATTTCCATTTTTGTTATTACTATGTTTACTTTGATTTTTATCAAAGTTTGGGGTTTGTTTGAATGTGACTTTGTGCTTAAGTTAAGTAATTACATAAAAGTTGTATGATTAGAAATTGTGTGTAAATTCATGTAGAGTTAATTATTTATATTGTGTTTAGACGATTTAAGTTATGATTAGATTTAATGTTAAAGTATTCTGTAAATTACAAAATATATTTAAAGCTTTTGTATTCATGAAATCTGTTCACCCGTATGTGGTAGTAGAAGCAATGAAAAACAGTATAGATAATTTGTTAAGTACATTTATTATTACTATCTAGTTGGTAAAAGTGTAATAATTTAGCTTTATATATATATATATGTATATATATTATTGTATAATGCGTTAGTTTAATATCCTAATAGCTTTTATCATACTGTTTTTAAACAATTAAATATAATAATTCAAATTCCATCACTTTTGGGTCATAAAAAATGGGCCTTTATGAGCCAAATGAGTGGCAGGCCCTGATACAGTTTCAGGCCCAAACCAATTGGGTCCATGGAACTGTATCTTAGGTTTCAGTTATTAAATTAAGCAAACAATTTGATTAGAAACATTCATTTTAATATTTTTCAAAGGCAAATGAGTTTTAAACTTAGCACTTTAACATAAGTTAATAAGAAATAAAAGACTTAGGCAATCAGTAGGAAAATTATCCAAATTTGACCAAAGTTTTGATTTATTTTATTTGTATCCCAAACCCCATTTTAGATTTCTATTTTAAAAAGATAAACAAAAATATAGGTAAAATCTTATGATTTCTGCTACAAATTTTAATCTCAAATTTATTCATACAAATATGCATTGGGCCAGAGTCACTTGCACTCATTATCATCAGGCCCAAATCATTTTTAAGTAAATTTAATTTATTTGTCCACAAATTGATATTGGGCCAGAGTCATTTGGACTCAGTATTATGTCCAAATCTTCTTAAATTAAATATGTTTCGTTGAATATCTGATAATATTGTATTTGGTCAGAGTCATTTGGAATCAAGCAGGTCCAAATTGTTTCTTTCGACATAAAATCATTAGCCCAATCCAATAGTAGATATTATATGTCTTGGGCTAGAGTTCATTTGGACTCAATCCTTGTCAGGTCCCAAACCTTTAAATCTGGGGTTGTTTGGCAGATAAAACCTAGGCTGCCCCTATTTGAAAACAAATATATCACATAGTATTGAACATTTACACCTAGTCATATGACATATGGTATTTAGCTTAAGAGACATAAGCATAACTTTAGGTGCTCATAATAGAATTAATTAATATAATTATGTACACACACGTGTGACATAGTTGTGATGCCAAAAATAAACCAAGGTACATGTTCGCCTGACCATGGTCAAACCATCTTAGTGAATAAAATGCCTTAATCAAACACACGTAGAAATGCGTTAGGCACGGATTTTTAAATTACTATCGTGATTGCGTACATGTTCCCATGACGTGATCCCGATATTTAAATAAATTCAAATTACGCATTCGCGCGATTTTGACCAAACCTTTTCTCAAATAAACTAAGCGTTGTGAACTGTGTACACGTATGCATGACACGATTTTTGACACACATTAAGAACTAAACGATTATACGTACGCATAGCTCGTCTTAAGATAATCCCTTACGAATACTCGAGTAATTAGAAGACGTAAAAGTAAAATGCACATAGGTTCTAAAATACGTAATTAATCAATTAATAAGCTAAGTGTGGATTGTAAAGCGACCGTGCTAAAATCACGGAACTCGGGAACGCCTAACACCCTCTCTCGGGTTAACAGAATTCCTTACCCGATCTTCTGTATTCGTAGACTTTTAAACAGAGTCAAACTTCCTCGATTTCGGATTTTAAAAAATAATCAGTGACTCGGAACACCGTACATAAATAATTTCGAGTGACGACTCTTAAATAAATAAATAGTAATCCCATTTCGATTAATGTCACTTAAAGTGAAAAAACTCCAATATCCCCCTGTGGGAAAATGAGGTGTGACAGCTCTGGCGACCTTGCTGGGGATCGAACACAGAATCTCAGGTTCAGGATTCAAGAATTCGAGCTTGTTAATATTATTCTTACTTGGCTTTATTGATTGTTGATATTACTGTATTTGTGGTCATAATGTTCTAATTGCTGCTCATTTATCATTTCGATATTATTTGAACTGCATTAAACTGCCTTCTTACGCTTCCCTTATGAGTCTTCTAAAATATGGTGCACACGTTTGCGTGCCTCGCCTTTCTGTTAGAAGTCATGCCAAATAGAATGAGGATGGATCAACCACTGTGCTGGGTAGACTTTCGTGCTCTCGGTACGTCGCTCCCACCTTGGCTCGAGTTGTTTGCTCAGGTAAGCCAGGTCTAGAACACATCCCCAGGTTTTAAGAATAACAAAGCTTCATGCCGGATCCCTAGTAGGAACGATTATTTGCATCACGTGCATTTGACTGAGGGGACTCAACACAGGGGTTCAGTCCGTCTAGGACAGGTGTACCCAAAACAAAAATACCATCCTGATGCATCTTACATACTACGTGTACATGCATTTGTTTCGGCTTATTTGTTGACCGGCCAAGGAAAGAAAAACAACAGAAAAACCAAGAGTGAGGTAGAATAGGAAATTTACCCTGGTTTTAAAATCCCTGTATTCGAAAATACCTCGAAACTCTGCCAAAATTTAAAGAAAGAAAAAGAAAATGTATTTCAAAAATGAAAGTGAGTCAATATCACATTTTTCTAATTGTGTCAAAACTGACCGAACTACGCGGGTCTGATTCTCACCGGATGTGAGATACGTAGTAAAAACTCATCGGGGCCGACCCCAATTCTTCCAACCAAATAATGTAATAAAGTATGTATGTTGGTCAAAAGACAAAACTGACCCAACTTCGGCTAAGTCTTCTGTCGTTCTCGCTGGAATAGCCTTAGAACACCGTACATTGTCGAAGGGCTATTCTCGATAAGAACGGACATTTCTGTCCCTAAATCATCACTTTTCCCAGAAAAGTGCCTTACTTCGGCCTCAAAACTTTATTCGAAAGTAAGAAGGGGACACTATTGCAAAAATGACCATTTTGATTGATGTTGCACAAATAGCAACCTTTAGGTGATTTTTCTTTAAAAATTATAAACTAGTTCTCGCAAAAAGAGTTTGCTGGTCTTGTCTTTCAAAATTAGAGTCGACCTTAACCTTACCCGAACACAGGTAGAGAATGAATACCATCCAGAATCCACCATTGAATGCCGTAGAGCAAGCTCCACTACAGCTCCAAATGTGGTGGTATGATTTAGACAAAGAGGGTCAAGACTGGGTAGTTGCACATCTGGGTGCTCTCACCGACATCATAAAAGTTAAGCCACGAAATGATCTAATCAAGGCTTTAGTGACCTTTTGGGACCGCGTACATAATGTCTTCCGCCTCTCAAACTTCGAGCTCACTCCCACCTTGGAGGAAATAGCGGGGTATACAGGTTTTGGTCGGGGTTTGAGAAATCAACATCTTATCTTCCCAAGTCCTATGCCAGTGCGCCATTTCTTTGATATCATGAACATTAGCAAGAACATAAGAAAGAACCGTGTGAGCGAGGGCTGCTGCTCATTCTACTTCCTATACTCCAGGTATGGGCATCCAGAGGGGTTTGAAACACATGAAAAATGGTTGAACAACAAACAAAGCAAAGATACTTGGAAAATTCACCGTTGTTTTGCCTTCATAGTAGCATTTATGGGTGTCATGGTCTTCCCAAATGTAAAGGGGACAGTTGAATTCTTATGGCTAGAATTGCACAAGTCCTAGCTGCCAAGGAAGATCATACACTCTCTCTACTAATATTGTCGGATATCTATCGGGCATTGTCATGGTGTAAGTCGGGGGCGACATTCTTCGAAGGCTGCAACATTTTTTTACAAATGTGGCTAATTGAACACCTTCGCCATCATCCAAAATTTATGAACTACGGTCCAAGAAAGAGAAAATTCATAGAAAGCTATGAAGAAAGAGTGAAAAATTACAACTCCCTGGAAGGGTTTGAAGCATAGATCGTCCACTTGAGAACTTTAAAGGCAAACTGGATTAAGTGGACTCTAGGATGGCTCCAGGTGAGGGAAGTTATATACATGTCAGCCACAAAGAATTATTTCCTATTATGGGCTTGAGAAGTGTCCAACCATATGCACCCCAAAGGGTCTTGAGGCAATTAGGAAGATACCAAGTAGTACATGAGGATGAATACTTGAGTGTCCAAGTTATTGAGCTACATCCCGAAGCCCCACTTCCCGAAGCTTTAATTCAACAAATCTGGAATGGGTGCCGATACTTGAAAGAAGACACTCAAGTACCTATTCTTGCCAAATTCGAAGTAGATTTGGGCTATGCTGCATGGTTTGATAAAAAGAATTGCATTGATGAGGAACCAAAGCCCGAGCCAGAAAGGCCCGCCAAAAGGCCTCATGTTCAACCTTTTGGTGACAAAATCCAGTAACGGTTGGCCTAAGGAGAAAAAAGAAAAGAAATATCAAGCCATTATCCATGCCATGGAGGAAAATTGAGAAACCTCGCATTTGACAATGACTTACAGGCGCAGATAGCTGAAGGTGAAAAGAGAAAATTAACCCGAGAGAACGAGGCGCTCCGAGCCCAATTCCGGAACATGAGGATAGCCATCGAAACGCCTGTAAGAAGCGAGAGAGATAAAAAGATCATCAACAACTTAAGAATGAAGGTCCATGACTATGCACCTGACTTGATTAAGACCGAAAATGAGTTGCTATATGCTCAAACAAAACTAGCTAAGGGAGTAGAAGAACATGCCTACCATTTGAGACAGAAATATGGAAAAGAAATAGCCATTTTAAAGGAAAAGTTGTTTGCCCATGGGAATGAAATGGTCCAGCAAGCCAAAGATTTTAAGACAGAAAAAGAGCACTGCTACGCACTAATTTTCCAATTAGAAGAAAGCGTGCAACAGCTACAGGACCAAAACAACACAAGTGCACAAGTATTGTAAGCACAGGCACAGCAGATTGGGCATCTGCTTCAAGAGAAAGAAGTCATCAGAACCAGTATTAAGGAAATAGCTGACTATGTTGTGATGAAATGTCACGAGTGTGAATACATGACTAGGTCCATGTCTTTTGCTTCTATGATGACCTTCGTCCACCAATTAATGGATGACTTGGACCGTCTTCAAGAAGACATCGCGCAAAGGCCCGTGCAAAGACTAGCTAATGCCCCACAGGTTCCAAGAAGACTAGTAGAGGCTCTCATGTATTTTTGATTATCCAGTTTTCGAGTCTGTACTTTAATGCTTTCTAGAGTTTTAAGTTGTTTTTTCGTTTGTATTATTTTTCCTTTATAGTTGTCAGTACTTTAATTCCCTGTATTGAAAAACCAAAAGAGAGATATCATTTTTTTAATGAAATGAAAAAATGCACTTTGTTACTTTGTATCTATTCCCTGAACTACGTAATGATCTGATCTATGCGGCGTCATGATACGTAGGCAATCCACATATGATTCAATCATAACCCTAAAATAAAGTAATTAAGAAAGCAAAGCGGGAAACAATAAAGTTGGGATAAACACACAGCCGTCGCAAAACATCTTAGAAAAATGTTTAAATGTTTAGTTGCATTGCATCCTCCAATATGTGATTCCCTATGTGTTAAATGTATCGAACTAACCGATTTGTTGTGTATGCTTTAAAATAACAGGTTCTATTTATTAGGTGGCTAGTTTTTTGGTGGTAATCTAGCTTCGCACCCTTATTTCACGAGATCTATAGGAAGTACCGCCATGGCCTTAGAGAATCATCTGCCTATCGCTGAGCCCAAGGATAGCCCTGCATCGGTTATCCCACAACCAGAGTCAGCAACTGTTGAGGAGAATAGAAGTCTAAATTGTCGCATGCTAGAAATGTGAGATGCATGATCTAATGGCAGGGAGACACCCAAAACTATCCCTGGATTCCCCGAATTAATACCTAAGACGGGAGGAACTACCAATATCCCTATCCCAGTAACTAACCCTTTCCTTCCATTTTGGTACCTTACCATGACTATAAACTTTACTGGAATACCTTCTAAGGCTTGCCCCCAGGCACCATCTTCAGGAATACAATCTACTGTGATCACAACACCACCAGCCACTAGTATGGTACAACCAACACTGCCCCGACAAAGCTTCGAACCATCAACCTTCACTTTCCAAGCTCCTCAATTCCAATAGGATACCTCTTGGTTCACCCCAAATTCCTATCCTCAGCACCCACCTTTTGAATCTCCCATAGAACAGGAGAGAGTCTTGAGGAATCCTCACTACTAGAAATCCGGTAAAAAGCAACCAAAAATTTGCGACCAAAGTTGGTTTGTCAAAAAAGCGACCAACTTTGGTCGCTAATTTGGAGAAAATTATTAAATAATTTACCGACCAAAGTTGGTCGCTCTTTGGTCGATAAAGTGGTCAACATGTTGACCGGGCTGGTGTAACGACCCGATCGATCGTTTTAAGAATAAGTGCCCCCGATCCCCTATGTACCGTTTCTCCCATGTCTATTTATGTTATTAGAACCTGTCGGAGCATTGAGTGATGAAATTCGGGTTGATTTTGGACACATAGTCCATAAATGTGGAATTTAACTTTAAAAATATGGTCGTAGCTAGATCTATGTGAAGACGGATCTGGAATGGAATTACGTCGACTCCGTTAGCTCCGTTGGGTAATTTCGGGGTTAGGAGCGTGCTCGGAATGTGTTTTTGAGGTCGGTTGTGGACTTAGGCTTGAATTGGCGAAAGTTAGAATTTCGGCGATTTTGCCGATATGTGAGATTTTGATGTCGGCTTTGGAATGGATTTCTGAAAGCGACAATAGGTTTTTAATGTCGTTTATGACCTGTGTGCAAAATTTTCGGTCATTCGGATGAGTTTAGACGTGTTTCGGCGTCGGATGTGAATTCTAAAAATTTCCTAAGTTCTTAGGCTTGAATCTATGCATAATTGATGATTTTGATGTTATGAGATGTGTTTTTAAGGCCCGAACAAGTTTGAACAAGGTACTAGGGTCAGTTGGTAGGTTTGGATGATGTCCCGGGGGCTTCGGGATTGTTTCGGATGCCCAACGGGTTAGTTTTGTGAAATTGAGAACAGCTAAACCATTCTAGTTCTGGTGTCTCGCACCTGCGATGGTATTTCCACAGGTGCGGACACGAAGGTGCGAAGGGGGTTCCGCAGGTGCGACCCCAGGCCATTAAAGGAATTTCTGCACGTGCGATGATATTTTCGCAGGTGCGGGCACGCAGGTGCGACCCAAGGCCACGTAATGCACTTTCGCACCTGCGATTGGGTTTCCACAGGTGCGGGACCGCAGGTGCGATCCCAGTGTCGCAGGTGCGAAATGTCTGGGAAGTTTATACCAAAAATCCGAGGGTTTGAATTTCATAATTCCAAAATCGATTGTGAGCTCGGAACTTGGCGATTGTCAGTGGGATTTGAAGAGGAAGATCATAGGTAATGTTTTCTAACCTTAATCCCTTTATATATCATTAATCTCTATCATTTTCCTCAATCTAATCAAGGAAATTGGATGAAAAACCATGGAAATTGGATGAAATCTTCCCAAGTAGAAATCTGAGGATTTAGGGAGATTTAGAAGTCGGATTTTATTTATTCTTGTTCGAGTGGGTTCATGAGCGAATGGGTGTTCGGGAAATATAAATTTTACCCGATTCCGAGACGTGGGCCCGGGGGACTTTTTGGGCGAATTTCCTAATTTCGCGCATTAGCTTATAAATAATTTGCTATTTTGTTCCCTTGAAGTGATATTTACACCATGCAATCGATTTGAATAGATTTGGGCCACCCGGAGTCAGATACTCGTGGCAAGAGCTTGGTATTGAGTTGATTAGTGCAGTCCAGGTAAGTGGCTTGCCTAATTCTGTGTTGGGGACTTTCCCTTAGGCATTTTATACTGATTTCGTTATGGGGACGCAGTGTATGTGAGGTGACGAGTGCGTACACGGGTCATTGCAGCTAAAATCCCATTTTTACTCCATGCAATCGCTCATTTTCATTCATATATTATTGTTTCCTATCTTAACTGAGTAGATAGCCCAAGAGTAAGCATGCCTACCTGTTCTGACTTAATTTCCTCTTATTTGCTACTAGTCACATCATGCTTAGGTAGTTTTACTCTATCCTTACCTGTTGTTCTTCCTGGATTGTTTAATTAAGCCATAATTGACATACTTCTGCTTTGCATATTCAAATTGGGACTACGGACCGAGATCGGGGAGCTTTTCCCTTGTACTGCATTTTATATTTAAATTGGGCCTACGGACCGAGATCCGGGAGCTTTCCCCTTGTACTGAAATGCATATTTAAATTGGGACTACGGACAGAGATCCGGGAGCTTCCCCCTGTACTGCATAGCATATTTAAATTGGGACTACGGACTGAGATACGAGATCTTTCCCCGTGTACTGCGTTGCACATTTACTGTTGAGATATATGTTGTGCTGAGCCGAGGGATCTTTTTATGTTATTAAATCTTTCCATTTTCGTTAATCCTGTTTATCATTGCTTAACTTTTCACTGTTTTAAATTGTATATTGACTTGTTTTACAACTCAGTAAGGCCTCAACCTGACCTCGTCACTACTTGACTGGGGTTAGGTTTGGCACTTACAGAGTACCGAATGTGGAGTAATCACGCCCTTTCCTGTGCATGTTTTCCCCATGTGCAGACCCAGGTACCAGCACCCAGTATCGTGGCTAGGAGTCGTCTAGCAGCAGCCAAGTGACCGCGAGGTAATTCTGCCGCGTCCGCAGAATACCACGAGTCCCCTTGTACTCTAGTATAGTTATAGAAGACTTGTATATTTCTCTATTGTTTCATTGTATAGAGCTACATTTAGTACAGAGCTTGTGACTATGGCGACATTTCGGGTTTTGGGAAGTAAAAATGTATATGCTGAGCAGCTATGCTATATCTACTTGAGATATTTTCTGTCTTTATTTTTATTGATTCTGTCATTTTTGCAAATTTTAGGCTTACCTAGTCATAGAGACTAAGTGCCGTCACGATACCTTTCGGAGGATAAATTGGGTCGTGACAAGTTGGTATCAGAGCTTCTAGGTTCTTAGGAGTCACAAGCCGGTTTATTAGAGTCTCGCAGATCGGTGCGGAGACGTCCGTATCTATCTTCGGGAGTCTATGTAATTGTTAAGAACAATCAAATTCTTTGGAATTCCTTATCGTGTTAGTTGTTGTCATCGAATTCTTTAACTCTATTATATTTTTCCTTCCAGATGGTTTGTACCCGTACCTGACGTACTGATGACCAAGTACCCGAGCCCTCAGTCAGAGCCACCAGAGGCAGGGGTCGGGGCAGAGGACGAGCACGCGGTGCAGCCCGAGCACCGGCTAGAGTAGAGGTAGAGGAGCCCCCACCAGCTACAGTTGGAGGGGCACAGGAGGTCCCTACTGTTACTCCAGACCTCCAGGAGACATTGGCCCAGTTCTTGAGTGCCTTCAATACTCTTTGTTAGGAGGGTCAAATCCCGATAGCTCCAGCTACATCCCAAGCCGGAGGAGGGACACAGACTCCCGCAGCCCGTACTCCTGAGCAGATGGTTCATATTGGGCAGGTTCCAAAGTATATTCCTATGCCCCCAGTAGCTCCAGCTTAGCATGAGACTAGGATAGTTGTTCCTGAGGCAGAGCAGCTCCGACTTGAGAGGTACAAGAAGTACCACCCCTTGAGTTCAGCGGACTAGCTTTGGATGACGCCCTGGGATTTCTTGAGAGGTGTCATCTCATTCTCCGCACTATGGGTATTGTGGAGACGAGTGGGGTTTCTTTCACTGCTTTCTAGATGAGGGGAGAAACTTATCAATGGTGACGTGCTTTTGAGCTTAGTAGCTCGAACGAGGCAGCTTCACTTACTTGGGATCAGTTTTCCGAGATATTCTTACTTGATTTTGTCCCTCAGAGCTTCAGGGATGCTTGGCATGCGGAGTTTGAGCAGCTACGCTAGGGTGCCATGAATGTGTCAGAATATGCAGTCTGTTTCAACGATTTGGCTCGCCATGCACCGGCTTTGGTTGTAACTATTAGAGAGAGGGTTCGGCACTTTATTCAGGGACTCCACCCCAGTATTCGGACCATCATGGCTAGTAATCTGGTGACCGATATTACTTACTAGCAGGCCGTGAGTATTTCCCAGAGGATTGAGACTATGTTAGCCCGGGACAGGGAGGAGAGAGAGGCCAAGAGTTCTCGAGAGACTAGTCATTTTTCAGGATCCTGTGCGCCAGCAGCACGCTATAGTAGGAGTTTTCTGAGTCGCCCGGTTAATTCAGCTCTCCCAGCAGCCAGCGGTATTCCAGCTCCTCCTAGACCTCGGGAGCCTTATTATGCACTACCAGTATTTTAGGTGCCTCCTGCCCGAGGTGCTATCACTGGCTAGCCAAGAAGGCCAGTTTAGAGTCAGAAGCGGTGCCACGTCCTCCGAGGGGTTGCTTCGAGTGTGGAGAGCCTTATCATATGATCATAGATTTCCCCAGAGCAAAGAGGGGCGCACCACCTCAAACTTATCAGGGTGCACCCCCTCAGAATTATCAGGCCCTACGTCTTCCACCAGGTCCTCCAGCTATTCTTCCAGCCCCAGCTGCTACCCCACAACCTTAGGCAGCTCGAGGTGGAGGTCAGGGAGGTCGAGGTCGCCCTAGAGGGGGAGGCCAGGCCAGGTACTATGCTCTTCCGGCTCGGTCCGAAGCCATTGCTTCAGATTCAATCATTACAGGTATTGTTCCCGTTTGTCATAGGGATGCATCGGTATTATTTGACTCAGGCTCTACATATTCATATGTGTCTTCCTATTTTGCTTCACATCTGGGGATAGCCCGGGACTCTTTGAGTTCCCCTATTTATGTTTCTACTCCAGTGGGAGATTCTCTTGATGTGGACCATGTATACCGGTCATGTGTGATTACTATCAGTGGTTTTGAGACCAGAGCTGATTTGCTGCTACTCAGTATGGTAGATTTTGATGTTATATTGGGTATGGACTGGTTGTCTCCCTATTATTCTATTCTTGATTGTCACGCCAAGACCGTGACACTGGCTATGCGAGGATCTCCGAGGTTAGAGTTGAGAGGTTCCTTGGAGTATACTCCCCGCCGAGTCATTTCTTTTCTTAAGGCTCAGCGGATGGTTGGAAAGGGGTGTGATGCATATTTGGCTTGTGTGAGAGATGATAGTACTGACACCCCTACAGTGGAGTCAGTTCCAGTTGACAGAGACTATTCCAATGTATTTCCAGCTGATCTTCCGGATATGCCACCCGATAGAGACATTGATTTCGGCATTGACTTGTTGCCGGGCACTCAACCCATTTCCATTCCTCCTTATCGCATGGCCCCTCCTGAGTTGAGGGAGTTGAAGGAGAAGTTATAGGAGTTGCTTGAAAAGGGATTCATCAGGACCAGTGTATCACCTTGGGGTGCTCTGGTATTATTCGTGAACAAAAAGGATGGCTCAATGCGTATGTGTATTGACTACCGGCAGCTGAATAAGGTGACAGTGAAGAACAGGTACCCATTGCCTCGCATTGATGATCTATTTGACCAGTTACAGGGTGCTAGGGTGTTCTCCAAGATTGATCTACGTTCTGGTTACCATCAGTTGAAGATTCGGGAACCGAATATCCTGATGATTGCCTTCAGGACCAGATATGGCCACTACGAGTTCCTTGTTATGTCATTTGGACTGACCAATGCTCCAGCAGCCTTCCTGCACCTGATGCACATCATATTTTGGTCTTATCTTGATACTTTCGTCATTGTGTTCAGTGATGGCATTCTGGTATATTCTAGGTCCTAGGAGGATCATGAGAAGCACTTGAGGGCCGTGCTTCAGACATTGAGGGAAAAAAAGTTGTATGCCAAGTTTTCTAAGCGTGAATTTTGGCTTGATTCTCTGGCATTCCTAGGCCACGTGGTGTCTTCAGATGGGATAAAGGCAGATCCGAAGAAGGTGGAGGCGGTTTAGAGTTGGCCCAGATCGTCCTCAGCTACTGAGATCCACAATTTACTCGGTTTGGATGGGTATTATCGCCATTTTGTGGAGGGATTTTCATCCATCTCAGTGCCTATGACCAGACTGACCCAGAAGGGTGCATCTTTTATATGGACTGAGGAGTGTGAGGAGAGATTTCAGAAGCTCAAGCCAGCCCTGACTACAACTCATGTGTTGGTTTTGCCTACCAGTTCCGGATCATATACAGTTTATTGTGATGCTTCAAGGATTCTCTTGGGAGCAGTGTTGATGCAGGACGGTAGGGTGATTGCCTACGCGTACAGACAGTTGATGGTCCATGAGAAAAACTACCATGTTCATGATCTCGAGTTGGTAGCGATTGTTCACGCCCTGAAGATATGGCGTCATTATTTATATGGTGTTCCCTGTGAGATATTCATGGATCACCGGAGTTTGCAGCACATAATTAGGTAGAAGGACCTAAATTTGCGCCAGTGTAGATGGTCGGAGTTCCTAAAGGACTATGGCATCACTATATTATACCACCCGGGGAAGGCCAATGTGGTGGCTGACGCCTTGAGTCGTCGGACGGAGAGTTTGGGGAGTTTGACATACCTTCATGCAACTGAGAGGCCTCTAGCCTTAGATGTTCAGTCCTTATCCAGTCAGTTTGTGAGATTGGATCTTTTTGAGACTTGTCGGGTATTAGCTTGTGTGGTTGCTCGATCTTCCCTTCATGACTGTATCAGATGGCGCCAGTATGATGATCCCCACCTTTTGGTTCTTAAGGATAGAATCCGGCGGTGTGATTCAATAGATGTGACTATAGGAGATGACAGGGTGATGAGGATGCAGGGATGTATCTGTGTGCCCAACATGGATGGGCTTCGGGAGTTGATTCTTGAAAAGGCCCATAATTCGCGTTATTCCATCCATCCGGGTACCGCGAAGATGTACCAGGATCTGAGACAACACTATTGGTGGCGAAGGACGAAGAAGGATATAGCAGAGTTTGTAGCCAAGTGTCTCAACTGTCAGCAAGTCAAATGTGAGCATCAGAGACCGGAGAGGGTTACTTCAGCAGATTGAGCTTCCAGAGTGGAAGTGGGAGCGTATCACCATAGAATTTGTGGTTGGACTTCCTCGGACTTTGAGGAAGCATGATGCTATTTGGGTGATTGTGGATCGGCTGACCAAATCATCCCATTTCCCTCCAGTACTGACCACATATTCATCAGAGAGGTGGGCTGTGATTTATATTAGAGAGATTGTTTGCCTCCACGGTATTCCAGTATCTATCATTTCTGACAGAGGTACACAACTCACTTCACGGTTCTGGAGAGCCGTTTAGCAGGAGTTAGGTGCCAGGGTAGATTTGAGCACAACTTTTCACCCTCAGACGGGTGGGCGGTCGGAGCGCACGATTCAGATTCTTGAGGATATGCTCCATGCCTGTGTGATGGATTTTGGAGGGTCATGGGATCGATACTTGCCTATTGCAGAGTTTGCTTACAACAACAGCTACCAGTCCAACATTCAGATGGCGCCGTATGAGGCTTTGTATGGTAGGCGGTGTAGGTCTCCCGTGGGATGGTTTGATCCGGGAAAGGCCCAATTGTTGGGTACAGACTTGGTTCACGATGCCCTGGACAAGGTGAAGGTGATTCAGAAGAGACTTCACACAGCTCAGTCCAGGCAGAAGAGTTATGCGGACCAGAAGGTTCGTGACTTGGCATTTATGGATGGTGATCGAGTTTTGCTTCGGGTATCGCCTATGAAGGGCGTCATGAGTTTTGGGAAGAAAGGCAAGCTGAGTCCGAGATTTATTGGCCCTTTTGAGGTGTTGTGACGTGTTGGGGAGGCTTCTTATGAGCTAGCCCTGCCTCCCAGCCTAGCAAGGGTTCATCCGGTGTTCCACGTCTCCATGCTCTGGAAGTATCACGGTGACCCGACTCATGTCTTGGATTTCAGCTCAGTCCAATTAGACAAGGATCTATCATATGTTGAGGAGCCTGTGGCTATATTGGACTGGCAGGTCAGAAAGCTCAGGTCAAAGGATATTGCCTCAGTAAAGGTTCAGTGGAGGGGTCAATCAGCTGAGGAGGCGACTTGGGAGACCGAGCAGGATATGCGAAGTCACTACCCTCATCTTTTCCCAGCTTCAGGTATGTTTCTATGCTCGTTCGAGGACGAACGATTTTCTTACGAGGGGAGGATGTAACGCCCCGGTCGGTCGTTTAAAGAATTAGCGCCCCGATCCCCTATGTACCATTTCTCCCATGTCTATTTATGTTAATTGAACTTGTCGGAGAGTTGAGTGATGAAATCAGGGGTGATTTTGGAAACATAGTGCATAAATGTGCATTTAGCTTTAGAAAACTGGCCGTAGCTAGAGCTGTATGAAGACGGATTCGGAATGGAATTCCGTCAACTCCGTTAGCTCTGTTGGGTGATTTCTGGGTTAGGAGCGTGCTCGGAATGTGTTTTCGAGGTCGGTTGTGTATTTAGGCTTGAATTGGCGAAATTAGAATTTCGGCAATTTCGCCGATAGGTGAGATTTTGATTTCGGACTTGGAATAGATTTCTGAAAGAAACAGCAGGTCTGTAATGTCATTTATGACCTCTGTGCAAAATTTGAGGTCATTCAGATGAGTTTAGACGTGTTTCGGCGTCGGATGTGAATTTCAAGAATTTCCTAATTTCTTAGGCTTGAATCTATGCATAATTGATGATTTTGATTTTATGAGATGTGTTTTTAAGGCTCGACCAAGTTTGAACAAGGTACTAGGTTCAGTTGGTAGGTTTGGTTGAGGTCCCGGGGGTCTCGGGGTTGTTTCGGATGCCCAACGAGTTAGTTTTGTGAAACTGAGAACAGCTGAACCATTCTGGTTCTGGTGTCTCGCACCTGCGATGGTATTTTCGTAGGTGCGGACAAGCAGGTGCGAAGGGGGTGTCGCAGGTGCGACCCCAAGCCGTTAAAGGAATTTCCGCACCAGCGATGGTGTTTCCGCAGGTGCGGGCGCACAGGTGCGAAAGGGGTGCAACAGGTGCGACCCAAGGCCACTTAATGAACTTCCGCACCTGCGAATGGGTTTCCGCAGGTGCGAAATGTCTGGGCAGTTTATACCAAAAATCCTAGGGTTTGAATTTCATAATTCCAAAATCCATTGTGAACTCGGAACTTGGCGATTTTCAGTGGGATTTGAAGAGGAAGATCATAGGTAACATTTTTTAACCTTAATCCCTTTATATATCATTAATATCTATCAGTTTCCTCAATATAATCAAGGAAATTGGATGAAAAACCATGGAAATGGGATGAAATCATTCCAAGTAGAAATCTGAGGATTTAGGGAGGTTTAGACGTCGGATTTTGTTGATTCTTGTTCGAGTGGGTTCATGAGCGAATGGGTGTTCGGGAAATATATATTTTACCCGATTCCAAGACGTGAGCCCGGGGGACTTTTTGGGCAAATTTCCTAATTTCGCGTATTAGCTTATAAATCATTAGCTATTTTGTTCCCTTGAAGTGATATTTAGACCATGCAATCGATTTGAGTAGATTTGGGCCACCCGGGGTCAGATACTCGTGGCAAGATCTTGGTATTGAGTTGATTAGTGCAGTCCAGGTAAGTGGCTTGCCTAATTCTGTGTTGGGGACTTTCCGTTAGGCATTTTTATACTGATTTCGTTATGTGGACGCCGTGTATGCGAGGTGAAAAGTGCATACACGGGTCATTGTTGCTAAAATCCCATTCTTACTCCCATTAAATCGCTCATTTTCATTCATATATTACTGTTTCCTATCATAACTGAGTAGATAGCCTAAGAGTAAGCATTCCTACCTGTTCTGACTTGATTTCCTCTTATTTGCTACTAGTCACATGATGCTTAGGTAGTTTTACTCTATCCTTACTTATTGTTCTTCCTGGACTGTTTAATTAAGCCATAATGGACATACTTGTGCTTTGCATATTTAAATTGGAACTACAGGCTGAGATCCAGGAGCTTTCCCCCCTGTACTGAAATGCATATTTAAATTGGAACTAAGGACAGAGATCCGGGAGCTTTCCCCTTGTAATGCATAGCATATTTAAAATGGGACTACGGACTGAGATCCGGGAGCTTTCCCCGTGTACTGCATTGCACATTTACTGTTGAGATATATGTTGTGTTGAGCTGAGGGCTCTCTTTATGTTATTAAATCTTTCCGTTTTTGTTAATCCTGTTTATCATTGCTTATTTATTTTTCACTGTTTTAAATTGTATATTGACTTGTTTTACAAACTCAGTAGGGCCTTGACTTGACCTCGTCACTACTTGACTGGGGTTAGGCTTGGCACTTAAGGAGTACCGAATATGGAGTACTCACGCCCTTTCCTGCGCATGCTTTTCCCATGTGTAGATCCAGGTACCAGCACCCAGTATCGTGGCTAGGAGTCGTCTAGCAGCAGCCAGGAGACCGCGAGGTAATTCTTCCGTGTCCGCAGAATCCCACGAGTCCCCTTCTACTCTAGTATAGGCATAGAAGACTTGTATATTTCTCCATTTTTTCATTTTATAGAGCTACATTTAGTACAGAGCTTGTGACTATGGCGACATCTGGGTTTTGGGAAGTAAAAATGTATATGCTGAGCAACTACGTTATATCTACTTGAGATCTTTTTTGTCTTTATTTTTATTGATTTTGTCATTTTCACAAATTTTAGGCTTACCTAGTCATAGAGACTAGGTGCCGTCACGATACCTTTCGGAGGGTAAATTGGGTCATGACAGCTGGTCAGACTTGCTTAGTCAAAGAAATATTGAAATTAGCGACCAAGTTTGGTCGCTAAGGTGGGACCCAATTATAACGTTTTAATAATTATATTATTATTTAAAATTGGCGACCAAAGTTGGTCGGTTATGAAAGGGGAAGCAAGTAGCGACCAACTTTGGTCGCTAAATTGGGACCCAGTTATAACGTTTAATAATTATATTATTATTTAAAATTGGCGACCAAAGTTGGTCGGTTATGAAAGGGGAAGCAAGTAGCGACCAACTTTGGTCGCTAAATTGGGACCCAGTTATAACGTTTAATAATTATATTATTATTTAAAATTGGCGACCAAAGTTGGTCGGTTATGAAAGGGGAAGCAAGTAGCGACCAACTTTGGTCGCTAAATTGGGACCCAGTTATAACGTTTAATAATTATATTATTATTTAAAATATTTTATTAAATATAAATAAATCTGATTTAAATTTAGCGACCAACTTTGGTCGCTAATTTTTAATTTCTGGATAATTAGCGACCAAAGTTGATCTCTTTTCAGGTCAACATTGGTCAAAATTAAAAATAACTTTTATATTTACTATCTAAATAATATAAATGTAATCCGTTAACACTTTTGTAATAAAAAGGATGAATAGTCACGACCCCAAATCCTAAACCGGTGGTGATGGCGCCTATCGATGAACTAGGCTAGCCAATAATTACATGTTCACAATTTCTTTCAAAATCCCATTCCAAAATCCGAGGATTTCATAAATATACCGAAATTACTGAATAAAGTAGGTCAATATTATACAATACTGCCAACCACAAAACCCAGAGCCAACGTGTCATGAGCATCTAGAAGAATAAGTCAAAATATACTATCATAATAAAAAACCTTCGAATGAAAGCTAGATACAATAGGGAGAGAAAAATAGAGATGTTGCGGACGCTAACAACTACCTCTATATCACGCAAATCTAGCTCCGCATAAAATAACTGGCTAAAGCTCGATGTCTGCACGTGAATCTGCACACAGAGGTGCAGGGGGTAATGTGAGTACACCAACTCAGTAATAATGAAAATAAATCAGGCCTGGACAGCAAGAAACACATAAAATCAATGTCATCAAATCACAAGAGGCACAACCTTCCTTTCCAACAGTATAACATAGATATGTGAAATCATCATGTCTTAAAATCATCTTCAGAAAAATCCTTTAAGAAATGTATATTTTTTGACAACTTCAACCGAAAGGTTTAGTATAAAAATAAAATGAATCATATAGAGGCCTCTCGGGCAAACATATTTCATAAGCTCAGAGTAAGAGTAGTAAATCGTCAGTAGCCCCTCGGGCAAAACATATATCATAATCAGCCCCTCGGGCATGCCTCACAGTCACTCATAATCAGCCCCTCGGGCATAGCTCACGATTACTTGTAGTCAATCCCTCAGCACCTCACAGTCACTCAGCACCTCGCAGTCACTCATGCCTCCCAATCACTCGTCGCTCGGCACTCGGCACTCTTTAGGTACCTGCGCTCACTGGGGGTGTGTACAGACTCCGACTCCGGAGGGGCTCCTTCAGCCCAAGCGCTAATAAACAAGCCAAATCATGGCATCAATCACTCTTAGGCTCTCAGCCTCTCTCATATCATAAATATCCTCACAACATTGGCCTTCGACCTCACTCACTCAAACACTCTCAATATGCCACTCGGGCCATAAATAAAATGGGGTTCTCGACCCAAATAGTATTTCATTTCAAGAAACCGTAATATCATCAAATAGGAGTGTCAACAATTTCACAAGAAAGACTGAGTGTAAAATTATAGTTTCAAAGTAGTGAAAATGTCAGTAAAATAGCCCCCCAGGGGTTAAAACAAATCGGCACTAGGCCCCAAACATGGCTTACCGCCCAAATATATCAAATCGTAGTAATTCTGTAAAACATATTCTTAAAAAGAAGTTTCGCAACTCAGCAGTTTCCTGAAAAGGGACATATTTCCAAATTTTCAGTTTGTGCACGCCCCACACTCGTTATCCAGCGTGTGCGTCACTTCAAATCCGTGAAGGGATTTAACGTCCGGGGTTTCATACCCTCAGGACAGGATTAATAACCATTACTTACCTCTACCGGGCTGCGACACTAGTCCACAATGCTCTTTCCTCTCAAATTGGCTCCCGATTGCTCCGAATCTAGACAAAACCAGTTTAATATTATCAATATATATCAAAGGAACTCAACCCAAATCGAAAATTATCAAATTAAACAAGAATCTCGAAATTCGGCCAAACCCGAGCCTCGGTCCCACATCTCGGAATTCAATAATTTTTACATCACTAGAAACCTCGTCCTACCATGATTCTACTCATACCAAAATCATCACAATCGGATCACAATTGCCTACCCAAAACCTCAAAAGAATTTCCAATTCACCACCCCCTTCTTCCCAACCTTTTCTTACTCAAATCCTTAAATTTTCAAGCCTAATCCAAACAAATAGCATAGGAACGATGTTAGTAACAAAAAAACTTACCTTTACTTAAGAATCTTGAGTTTCCCTCTCCAAATCGCCTTCAAAGGACTCCTCCCGCATGCAAAAATGGTGAAAAATAAGAGAATTTTCGCTGAGGGCCTTTATATACTGTTTCTACCAGTCATTTCCGCTCCTGTGGACCTTTAGCCACTCCTATGAACCCGCAACTGCGGTCCCATGTGCGCACCTGCGGAATCTCACTTAACGGGCCAATTCTGCACCTGCGGCTTCGCAGGTGCGGCCAAAACATCGCACCTGTGGAAAAATCCCCTGCCTAGCCTTTTCGCAATTGCGCTCCTCCCATCGCGCCTGCGACATCGCACCTGCGGCTTCCTGACCGCAGGTGCGGTCAACACCAGAACTTTCACACCAGCAACTATTGTAGTAAATTCACAAGTCCAAAAACCCCGCAAACCATCCGAAATCAATCCCGAGCCCCTTGGGGCCCCAACTAAACATACCAACACACCCCATAGCATTATTCCAACTTAGTCGAGCCTTCGAAACACCAAAAAGAACACGAAAACACCAAATTTACCTCAAATTCAAGCCTATGAACTTTGAAACTTCCAAATTTCGCCAACTACGCCGAAACAAACCAAAGCACCTCCAGCTATGAAATTTGGCAGACATAACCAAAATGACACTATGAACCTGCTCCAGCTTTCGGAATTCCATTCCGACCCCGATAGCTTATTTTCCACTGCCGACCGGAAATCGCCAAAAACTAACTTTCACCAATTCAAGCCTAATTCTACACTGGACATCACAAAAATATTCTAAACACACTCCTAAGTCCTAAATCACCTAACGAAGCTATCCGAGCCATAAAATCCGCATTCCGAGGTCGTTTATCAATAAGTCAACTCTCAGTTGACTTTCTCAACTATTAGGCTACTTTAAAAGGCTAAATGCCTAAATTCTCACCATAACCACTCCGGACCCAAACAAACTGATCCAACACATCAAAAACAGGATAGAGATATATAACAAATGCAGAAGTAGGGGAAATGGGGTAAATCTCACGGAACGACTGGCCGGGTTGTTACATCCTCCCCCTCTTAAACAAACGTTCATCCTCGAACGGGTCTAGAAACATACCTGGAGTCTCAAATAAGTGATGATATATGTCCCGCATCTCCCGCTGGGTCTCCCATATGGCATCCTTCACCGGCTGCCCTCTCCACTGATCCTTCACTGAAACTATATCCTTGGACATCAACTTCCTGACCTGACGACCCAAAATATCCACTAGCTCTACCTCATATGCCATATGACCCTCGAGTTGAACCGTGCTGAAGTCCAAAACATGGGAAGGGTCACCAACATACTTCCGGAGCATCGAAACATGGAATACTGGATGAATACTCGATAAAATGGGAGGCATAGCAAGCTTATAAGCCACCTCCCCAATCCTCTGAAGCACCTCAAATGGCCCAATGAACCTGGGACTCAGCTTCCCTCTTTTCCCGAATCTCATAACACCCTTCATGGGTGACACCTTCAGCAACACCTTATCCCCAACCATGAAGGACACATCTCGGACCTTCCGATCCGCAT
Source organism: Nicotiana knightiana (assembly GCA_005239525.1). NCBI lineage: Eukaryota > Viridiplantae > Streptophyta > Magnoliopsida > Solanales > Solanaceae > Nicotiana > Nicotiana knightiana. The sequence goes on along the minus strand of ML422767.1, from coordinate 7,436 downwards.
AACTCTTCTGCCTAGACTGCGATGTGTGAAGCTGCTCCTGAATCAACTTTTCCTTACTCAAAGCATCCTGAACCAAGTCTGTGCCCAATAGCCTAGCCTCGCCCGGCTCAAACCAACCAACCGTAGATCTGCACCTCCTACCATATAAAGCCTCATACGGAGCCATCTGGATACTCGACTGATAGCAGTTATTATATGCAAACTCTGGTAGTGGCAGAAACTGGTCCCATGAACCACCAAAGTCAATCACACAAGCACGTAACATATCCTCCCAAATCTGAATGGTACGCTCTGACTGCCCGTTGGTTTGAGGATGAAACGATGTGCTCAACTCAACCTGAGTACCCAAATCTCTCTGCACGACTCTCCAAAACTGAGATGTGAACTGAGTGCCTCTGTCGGAAATGATAGAAACTGAAACCCCATGCAATCGAACAATCTCCCTGATATAAATCTCAGCTAACCTCTCCGAAGAATACGTAGTACCAACAGGAATGAAGTGCGCGGACTTGGTCAGCCGATCCACAATAACCTATATAGCATCAAACCTCCTCGAAGTCCGTGGGAGTTCAACTACGAAGTCCATGGTGATCCGCTCCCAATTCCACTCCAGAATATCAAACCTCTGAAGCAATCCACCAGGTCTCTGGTGCTCATACTTGACCTACTGACAGTTGAGACACCGAGCCACAAACTCCACAATATCCTTCTTCATCCTCCTCTACCAATAATGCTGCCTCAAATCCTGATACATCTTCGCGACACCCGGATGGATGGAATACCGCGAACTATGAGCCTCTGCTAGAATCAAATCTCGAAGCCCATATACATTGGGCACACAAATCCGGTCATGCATCCTCACGACCCCATCATCACCAATAACCACATCCTTGGCATCACCGCGATGGACCCTGTCCTGAAGAACAAGCAAATGTGGATCATCATACTGGCGTGCTCTAATCTGATCGTAAAGAGAAGACCTGGAGGCCACACAAGCCAATACCCGCGGGGGCTCTGATAGATCCAATATCACCAACTGACCTGCTAAGGCTTGAACATCAAGGGATAATGGCCGCTCTACTACTCGAAGGTAGGCTAGACTCCCCAAACTCTCTGCTCTGTGACTCAAGGCATCGGCCACTACATTGGCATTCCCCGGGTGATATAAGATAGTGAGGTCATAATCCTTGAGGATCTCTAACCATCTCCTATGACGCAAATTCAAGTCCTTCTGCCTCAGCAAATACTTCAAACTGCGATGATTAGTGATAATCTCACATTGCACTCCATACAAATAATGTCGCCAAATCTTCTAGGCATGAACAATGGCAGCTAACTCAAGATCGTGCACTGGATAATTCTTCTCGTGCTCCTTCACCTGTCTGGACGCGTAGGCAACTACCCTACCGTCCTGAATCAATACCGCTCCCAAGACAACTCTAGAAGCATCACAATAAACTGTGTAAGAACCCGAACCAGCAGGCAAAACTAGTACTGGAGCTGTAGTAAATGTTGACTTGAGCTTCTGAAAGCTCTCCTCACACTCATCAGACCATCTGAATAGAGAACCCTTCTGGGTCAATCTGGTCAAAGGCAAAGAAATCGAAGACAATCCCTCCATAAAGCGACGGTAATAACCTGCCAAACCAAGGAAACTCCTAATCTCTGCAGCTGAGGACGGTCTGGGCCAACTCTGCACCGCCTCTATCTTCTTTGGATCAACCTAAATCCCCTCACTGGACACCACGTGCCCCAAGAAAGCTACCGAACCACGCCAAAACTCACACTTGGAGAATTTCGCATAAAGTTTCTCCTTCCTCAACCTCTGTAACAAAACTCTCAAATGCAGAGCATGCTCTTCCTAGCTACGAGAATAAACCAGGATATCATCAATGAACACAATGATGAAGGAATCAAGATAAGGCTGAAACACACTGTTCATCAATTGCATGAATGCGGCTAGCGCATTGGTCAGCCCAAACGACATAACCAAGAACTCATAATGACCATATCTGATCCTGAAAGTAGTCTTTGGAATATCAGAATTTTGAATCCTCAACTGATGATACCCAGATCTCAAATCAATCTTGGAAAACACTCTGGCTCCCTAAAGCTGGTCAAAACAAATCATCAATGCGGGGAAAGGGATACCGGTTCTTCACCGTAACCCTATTCAACTGCTGATAGTCAATACACATACACATGGACCCATCCTTCTTCTTTACGAACAACACTGGTGCACCCCAAGGTGACACACTAGGCCGAATGAACCCCTTATCCAGGAGCTCCTGAAGCTGCTCCTTCAATTCCTTTAGCTCCGCTGGTGCCATACGATAAGGTGAAATAGAAATAGGCTGAGTGCCTGACACCAAGTCAATACCAAAATCAATATCCCTGTCACGTGGCATGCCTGGCAGGTCTGCAGAAACACATTCGGAAAGTCACGGACCACCGGAACTGAATCAATAGCGGGAGTCTCGCCACCGACATCCCTCACAAAGGCCAAATAAGATAAACACCCTTTCTCAACCATGCGCCGAGCCTTCAGGTGAGAAATTACCATGCTAGGCATATACTCGGAAGAACCTCTCCGCTCAACCCTCGGACGCTCCGGCATAGCTAAGGTCATGGTCTTAGCGTGATAATCAAGAACAACATGGCACGGAGATAACCAATCCATGCCCAATATCACATCAAAATCGGCCATGCTGAGTAACAGTAGGTCCACTCGGGTCTCCAGACCCCCAATAGATATCACGTATGACCGATACACATGGTCCATAATAATAGGATCGCCCACCGGAGTCGACACATGAACATAGGTGACTAGAGACTCACGGGGCACATCGAGAAAACTGGTAAAATATGAAGAGACATAGGAATATGTGGAACCAGGGTCAAATAAAGCCAAGGCATCACGACAACAGATTGAAACAATACCTGTGATCACGGCATTTGAGGCCATAGCATCCGGCCTGGCTGGAAATGCATACATGCGAGCCTGACCTCCCCCTGCTCGACCTCCCCCTCTAGGGCGGCCTCTGGCTGGCTGACCACCACCCTTGGCTGCCTGGATGAGTGGTGAAGTGACTGGAGCTGATGTCGAGGGCTGGCCCCTCTGCTGAGAAGATCCACCGGAATGGCGGGGACACTGCCTCCATACGTGCCCAAACTCTCCACACTCAAAGCAACTCCCTGGAGCTGGAGGCGGGGACTGATAGAAACCCCTAGCACCTGTACGGCCACTGGAAGACTCATGCATAGAAGAACCCTGAACTGGGGGTTCTCGAGCTGCACTCTGAGCTGGGAGGGCACCAAATGAGGTGCGGCCTGTCTGAGAACCACGAGGACCCTGCCCCGAGGAGACACCACTATATGCTGGATGGCCTGACTGAGGAGGCCTGAATGAACGGCCCCTACCCTGCTGAAATTGTCCCCTGAAAGGAGCACCACTGGAATTGCCCGAACCACGAGGCCTCTTGACCTACCTCTCCTCCCGCTCCTGGCAGCGAACAGACTTGATATCTTGATCTATGTCAACAACCTGCTCGAATTAAGCACATGATACTCTCGCCCGAGTCATAAGCAACCGAAGCTGATAAGGAAGACCATCCACAAACTTCCTCACCCTCTCCCTATCAGTAGGGATAATCTCAGAAGTATACCTAGCCAACTCGGAGAACCTCATCTCGTACTGAGTAACTGATAACTCTCCCTGGCGTAGCTGCTCAAACTGCTTGTGTTGCTCCTCTCTGTGGGACTGAGGAACATACTTCTCCAAAAAGATCGTAGAGAACTGCCGCCAGGTAAGAGGTGCTGAACCAACCGGTCTACGCCTCTCTAGCGACTCCCACCATGTAAAGGCAGCACCCGCAAACTGAAATGTAGAAAATGAGACCCCACTGGTCTCCAAAATACCCGCGGTATGCAGTATCCTCTGGCATCTATCTTGAAATCCCTGGGCCTCCTTGCCCTTTGTACCACTGAAAGTCGGAGGCTGAAGTCTGCTGAATTTCTCCAACCTACGTTGCTCGTCCTCAGGCATAGCAGGGACCACATAATCCTGGACCGGAGCAACTGGCTGAGTTGGGGCTGCCCCAGGTGCCTGAATACCCTGTGCAGCCTGCTCAGGTGCCCGGGCAGTTAGAGTCTGATTGCCTCCCCCGGCCTGAGCTGTAGTGGCAGTAGAAGACATGGAAACTGCCTGAGTCAAACTGGTGCATACTGTCAATATCTGAGACAGGGCCTCCTGAAGACCTGGAATAACCATAGGCACTGCTGGTCCCTGAGCCTGTCCCGCTGGGACACCATCAGCGGGAACCTGATCATGATCGATAGGGGGATCCTGAGGCACTGCCCTGACTGGTGCGCGGGCTGGCCTCCTACCTCTATCACGGCCTCGATCGCGGCCTCGACCTCTCGCTGGTCTAGCCGATGACTGGTCACTCTGATCGGTATGGCGTGTCCTCACCATCTGTGATAGAATGGAACAACGTAAGTTCAGATTTCAAGAATCAATAGATCAGCACGAAAGAGTTCAAGAAAGATAGAAATGTTTCCTAAGAGTTCGACAGCCTCTCGAAGATAAGTACATACGTCTCTGTATCGATCCGTAAGACTCTAGTAAACCTGCTCATGACTGTTGAGTCCTATGTAACCTAGGTCTCTGATACCAAACTGTCACGACCTCAAATCCTAAATCGGTCGTGATGGCGCCCATCGTGGAACTAGGCTAGCAAATAATCACATGTTCACAATTTCTTTCAAAATCCCACTCCAAAATCCTAGAATTTCATAAAAATATAGAAATTACTGAATAAAGTAGGTCGATATTATACAATATTGCCAACCCCAATACCTGGAGCCGTGTCATAAGCATCTAGAAGAATAAGTAAAAATATACTGTCATAATACAAAACCTCCGAATGAAAGCTAGATACAACAGGGAGGGAAAAACAGAGATGCTGCGGACGCTGAACAGCTACCTCTATATCCTGCAAATCCGGCTCTGCACGGAATAACTAGCTAAAGCTCGATTTCTGCACCTGAATCTGCACACAGAGGTGCAGGGAGTAATGTGAGTACACCAACTCAGTAGTAATGAAAACAAATCAGGTCTGAGAAGTAAGAAACACATAAAATCAATGTCATCAAATAACAAGAGGCACAACCTTCCTTTCCAACAGTATAACATAGATATGTGAAATCATCATGTCTTAAAATCATCTTCAGAAAAATCCTTTAAGAAATGTATATTTTTCGACAACTTCAATCAAAAAGTTTAGTACAAAAATAAAATGAATCATATAGAGGCCTCTCGGGCAAACATATTTCATAAGCTCAGAGTAAGAGTAGTAAATCTTCAGTAGCCCCTCGGGAAAAACATATATCATAATCAGCCCCTCAGGCATGCCTCACAATCACTCATAATCAGCCCCTCGGGCATACCTCACCATCACTCGTAATTAATCCCTCAGCACCTCACATTCACTCATGCCTCCCAATCACTCGTCACTCGGCACTCTTTAGGTACCTACGCTCACTGGGGGTGTGTACAGACTCTGACTCCGGAGGGGCTCCTTCAGCCCAAGCGCTAATGAACAAGCCAAATCATGCCATCAATCACTCTCAGGCTCTCGACTTCTCTCATATCATAAATATCCTCACAACATTGGCCCTCGGCCTCACTCAGTCAGACACTCTCAACATGCCACTCGGGCCATAAATAAAACGGGGTTCTCGACCCAAATAGTATTTCATTTCAAGAAATCTTAATATCATCAAATAGGATTGTCAACAATTTCACAAGAAAGACTGAGTGTAAAATCATAGTTTCAAAGTAGTGAGAATATCAGTAAAATAGCCCCCCCAAGGGGTTAAAACAGATCGGAACTAGGCCCCAACATGGCCTACCACCCAAATATATCAAATCGTAGTAATTCTGTAAAACATATGCTTAAAAAGAAGTTTTGCAACTCAGCAATTACCTGAAAAGGGACATATTTCCAAATTTTTAGTTCCTACACGCCCCAAATCCGTGAAGGGATGTAAAATCCGGGGTTTCATACCCTCAGGACAGGATTTATAACCATTACTTACCTCTACCGGGCCGCGACACTAGTCCACAATGCTCTTGCCTCTCAAATTGGCTCCCGATTGCTCCGAATCTAGCCAAAACCAGTTTAACATCATCAATATATATCAAAGGAACTCAACCCAAATCGAAAATTATCAAATTAAACAAAAATCTAAAAATTCGGCCAAACCCGAGCCCCGAGCCCACGTCTCGGAATTTGATAATTGTTACATCACTAGAAACCTCGTCTTCCCACGAATCTACTCATACCAAAATCATCACAATCGGGTCAGAATTGCCTACCCAAAACCTCAAAAGAATTTTCAATTCTCCACCCCCTTCTTCCCAACTTTTTCTTACTCAAATCCTTAAATTTTCAAGTCTAATCCGAACAAAATAGCATAGGAACGATGTTAGTAACCAAAGAACTTACCTTTACTGAAGAATCTTGAGTTTCTCTCTCCAAATCGCCTTTAAAGGACTCCTCCTGCATGCAAAAATGGTGAAAAATAAGGGAATTTTCGCAGAGGGACTTTATATACTATTTCTGCCAGTCATTTCCGCTCCTGTGAACCTTTAGCCGCACCTACTGACCCGCACCTGCGGTCCCAGGTGCACACTTGCGGAATCTCACTTAACGGGCCAATTCCGCACCTGTGGCCACTCCTCTGCACTTGCGGCTTCGCAGGTGCGGCCAAAACATCGCACCTCGGGAAAAATCCCCAGCCTAGCCTTTTCGCACCTGCGCTCCTCACATCGCGCCTGCGACATCGCACTTGCGGCTTCCCGACCGCAGGTGCGGTCAACACCAGAACTTTCACACCAGCAGCTATTGCTGCAAATTCCCAAGTCCAAAAACCCCGCCAACCATCCGAAATCAATCCCGAGCCCCTCGGGGCCCCAACCGAACATACCAACACACCCCATAGCATTATTCCAACTTAGTCAAGCCTTCGAAACACCAAAAAGAACACTAAAACACCAAATTTACATCAAATTCAAGCCTATGAACTTTGAAACTTCCAAATTTCGCCAACTACGCCGAAAGCAACCAAAACACCCCCAATTGACCTGAAATTTGGCAGACATAACCAACCTGCTCCAGCTTCCGGAATTCCGTTCCGACCCCGATAGCCTATTTTCCACTGCCGACCGGAAATCGCCAAAAAATAACTTTCGCCAATTCAAGCCTAATTCTACACCAGACATCACAAAAATATTCTAAACACACTCCTAAGTCCTAAATCACCTAACGAAGCTATCTGAGCCATAAAATCCACATTCCGAGGTCTTTTATCAATAAGTCAACTCTCAGTTGACTTTCTCAACTATTATGCTACTTTAAAAGGCTAAATGCCTA